>NW_010588923.1:501770-535475 GCF_000705375.1 Tinamus guttatus | reverse complement strand
TCAGCAATGTTTCCCAGGAAGC
Source organism: Tinamus guttatus (assembly GCF_000705375.1). Next base: position 535,453 of record NW_010588923.1, on the reverse strand, counting down.
AGAATGAACATAAGCACCACTAGCCCCACGGCAGAATTGGGGAAACTAAGGCCCACAGGGAGGACATGATTTGCTGGCTGCTGTTCAGGCTTGGGTTACACGCAGGGCAGCTTCAGCACTTGTGTTTACTCTTGCCTTGGCATCGCCTCTCAGCCTGCGCCCCGCACTCATGCAGAAGGTGGAAGATGAACCTGGCCATCAAGTATCCTGCACACGATCAGCACACCCAGCACAAACAGCTGCGGAGGGAAACACAGGATGTGCTTAAAACAAAAAGCCTGCAGGTAAAAACCAGAGAAGAGGGATTTCTTGCCGCACCGACAGTGCCACAGCCTGAAAACAAGGAAGACTTGTCCTTCAGCTATTGCTCTGGGATAACACAGATGGGATACAGAACCTGAGACAGGGAGACTTCACCGACAGTGCCACAGCCTGAAAACAAAGAAGACTTGTCCTTCAGCTATTGCTGGGATTGCCGGGATTACACAGATGGGATACAGAACCTGGGACAGGGAGACTTTCAGCTGTCCACTAAATGTTCTATTCCAGTATTATGGAAAGGAAACAGCTTGCCCCACATGGAAAGCAAGGAGTTGCGGCCTGAATGAAGGCTGCAGCTCTACAACGAATTCAGCCTTTCGTAGGGTTCCCCAAGCTAGGTCTCAACAAACCAGGTTTGGTGCAGGAAGCAGTAGCCTCATTCTCCTGGCAGCCTGGCCAGACCAACAGACAGCCTAACAAATCTGTGAATAAAACTCTGCTGAAATAATTAAATTGCATCCAATACCAAAATTGCTTCACGACAGCTCAGTTATCTCCACACTACTGACACTGGAAGCAAAATAAACAGTAGAAGGAAAATGAGCTTGGAGGAGATGGCAGAAACTGCTCCATTTGCTTGCAGCATACATAAAAGCAGCTCTGGAAATAGGCCTCTTATGAACAGCTTCACAAGCTAGTAGTCTTTGCATGATTTATTTAGTGTTTGATGCAGGAATCAGCAAAGGGAACAGAGGGAGACAAGGAGGCTTGGGAAGTGCGTGTGGGGTGGGCAAGGAGCACAGGAGCGGGAGAACCAGGAGGAGAAAGGCAGAGCAGGGTCTGACCCCAGGCAGGGCTCAGCAGCTCATGAGCCTCCATCTCCTCAAGACAAGACGCTGGTGCAGAGGCAAGAAACTGCACAGGGAGCCTGATGTCTGGGCCTGAGAAAGGTCACAAGGGAGGCAGGCCAGAGGAGAGAGCAACTGCTGAGGAGGTAGGAAAAGAGGGAGAGGCCAAGCAAGAGCCTAGATATAAACACAGGGGAGAGAATGTGAGTTATGATCACACATACTGCTGTTCTTCCGATATTTCCTCACATGGGAGCCAACAGCTTTGTAACTTATGCATCCTTTTAACCTCCTTGGAGGTCTAGTGAGAAAGAAATTCTGCACAAATGAGGTCAGCCTTCCTCTCTTTCCAGGGCTCAGGCTGTTACTAATTTATTCTTTCCCAGAATATTTTCTGGATGACCCAGAAGAAATTTGACCTATTCCAGAGGAGGCAGCAGTGTCCAACCTTTGCTGTTGGGCTCGATCAGCTTGAAAAGAAAATGATGATAAACACAGAGATTTTAAAAGACATCACACACAAAAGAATATTTATTCAGAAGCAATATTTTTCACTTAAAAGTCAGGCACAGGTGATAAGGAGTCTGTGTGGAGGATTTTTGTTTGTATTCTTCTCTTTCACTTTTATGTTCCTGTAAGAAAGCTTTTGCAAACAGCAATTTATTCAGAGCCTGTCACACAGCTGACAGTCTGCTGCTGCTATCAGGAGATACATCTTATTTCTGTCAAGCTGGTTTGACAGACACTTGTAAAGTTTCTCTGCTTTATGTACCAGCTCCAGGAGACATCCTCACAGAAACAGAGCATCCTATTTATTCCACTTGTGGCCAACAGATTATTATTATTTGTTTCTTATCCTAAACCATCAATACTCAGCGGTCTGTCCTGGGCTGCAACACTTACATTTCCTTCTCCTATTTGCTAGATGAGCTTTGCCCTGTTATTAACTTCATTTTCCTTCAGATAAAGCTGGCTGGCGAGGCTCTTTGGGACACTGCTGTCAAAATGATTTTTCAATAGTTTCTACACAGTTTCTACAAAATTGAAATTTTCTGCTGGTAAAATAGAATGACACATCCCAGCACTCAGCTTTCCTCGAGGGTGAGGGTGTTTATGGGATACACTGGCACAGAAATGTATGACAGACCAGCCATCACCACATGGTATCCTATGAGAGGAGATATTTGAAGGAAGATGGCAAGACACGAGGCACAGAAAGAACCCAAAAAGGACTAAGAGTGTGCAGATTATATTTTCACAGAACTCTGCTGCATCCTTTCAGTGTTCAGCTTGAGATGAGGCAGTCTTAAAAACGGTAGGTTAGCACCTTTCTTACAGATATTTTTGGGGAGGAGACAGAGGAAACAGTAATCTGACTTCAAGCAATTTGGCCATATCTATGCAATGCAATATTGTGCCCTGTATAGCCAAGGCATGATAGTTTGGGCTGTGCACCATATCAGCACAGTCATATGGTTTAAATACGTGTGACTTTTTATGTCTCTCCTGCACACACTTTGTGAAGCACAAAAGATTCACTAGATACATTTTTAACCTCTTTCCTTATTAAACAAAATTCTAAAAGTCCAATTTTTCCACAGGGCAGAAATCAAAACTTTACATGCCCTACTAAAGTCAAAAACGTGTGATGAGCTTGATGGTCTCAGCCCCTGTGACCCTTTAAGAACCTGTCCTCTGTGTTTCAGAGCCTCACACAGAGCCAAGAACGGCCCAGCCAAAGCTTCACACTGTGTGGAATCCCCTCCATGACAGCCAACCTTCAGGAGGGCAATGCTCCTCTATAACCATGTCACTCATGTCATTCATTTCCACAGGTTTAAGAGCACCCTGCACATTCAGTCCATGAACAGAGAGGCACACAAGAGTCCATCTACAAAGCTAGCCAAGCCCCATGAGAATGGTTCAGTGAGCATGGTATTTTGTCCACAGCAGAAGATAAACAGAAGATTATCTACTAATTCCTCTCCTTATTTAGGCTGTGAGCTTTCAGAGCAGAGGGCTATTTTGTTCGGGTTGTATAAGCATGAGGCGCATTCAAGTCACTTTTTCTGTGTACTACACCAGCCTCCTCCTCCTCTAAAGCTTTCATGCCTAGAGCAGGTCCTGTCAAGCTCAGGGACAAAACACTATGCCAAGGAAGTCTGAACAAATACTTCTCTCTTCTTTTCCTGAGCTGCCACTGTATTTAACTCACAGGCACATTTTAAATAAATGATCAAAAAATTTCGCAGTTACATTTCAAAAGGACTGAAAAAAAAAGATGAGGTGGCCTCAGGACTTTTGTGCTTTTGCTATCCCATAGCGGCTTAGCTGATGGGGTTCTGGAGGGTATCTTCTAAGCCTGGGACGCCAGAATATTCTCCTGACACATTTTGAGAAGGTAAAAGAGAAGAGAAACATATCTGGAACAGTGTGGCAGAATTATAGATCAAAACGGCTCCCTCGATGTTGCAACGTCCTCATCTCAATTCTTCCCGTGGCACTGGCTACCTTCCCAGTGAGTCATGTGTATTTTCTAGTTTTAGAAAGTCTACAGCACACGCAGCACGACCATAGTTTCACACCAAAGGCAGATTTCTTGAGATCTGACTGTAGGACTGTCCCTGTGCTCTACTTCTTTACTCGCACTTACCCTCCCAGTGGATCACACGATGTGGTGGCCACGTGCACTGTCACACCAGCCTAGTGTGACACACCATAACAGCTACCTGAACACTGTAGGAACAGAACTAGCAGTAAGGTAAAAGTCATGCACAGCCACAATGTCTAGTTTATCACTGCTGCTGAATTTACCTTTTCCCAAAATGTAAGGCCTGCAGTGGTGCGAAGGATGAGAAAAGTTTGGATCTACCCCATTGCTCCCTAGGATGAGAAACTCCAGAAAGTCCAGAAAGGGTTTTACTCTTTATTGCTAAGGTTGATCCATATCTGTCATTTATTTTCAGGTACTTCATCTATTCTGAACAGTAGGATTTTTTTGTCTTTTCAGAGTTGAGCATTTCTGTTGCTATTAATATTGCATTTAAAGTACCATTTATTTCTAAAAGCCTGTATCTTACTTATTTCTCAAAATAAGTTTTAGGCTTGCAATGGTCCCTGTGCAGCATGGCAAGTGAGGCTCTCATCTCTGTCACATCAGCAGCCAACAAGGATGCCAGGTGGGGGGTGCTGGAAGGGACTGTCCTTGCTAAGGCAGCTGAAATCAAGGCTGGCCTGCAGTCCTGTCCTGCTACAGATTTCCTCCCTCATATATGAGGCAGTGTATGAGACTGTATATGAAGTAGATCAGCCAACAGTCTTACTGCAGTCTTACTGCAGCTTTACCATTTTATGGATGCATAGCTTGAGTTCCCAGAAACTCACTTGTCTAAATGCTAAAGGCTCGGAATGGTGACCAAGGCAAACATGTTTAAAGTCCTGCTTCCATCACTGCTATTCCCTGAAAAAATCAAATCATTTCTCATATCACACATCCATACTAATGGATACTTTTTTCATCGGTGAAATGGGAATAACAATAAGCCCTGAGATTAGAGAATTATTTAGAAATAGGTTAATGATCATCTATGAAGCCAACAGTTAATCTGAAGATAGGAGCTCTGTAAGAAAAAAAAAAAAAAGACATGCTAACAAGTTGCTCCATTGCTAGAGGAGCACTTGAAACACATGGAGAAAATGGCACATGAGGCTACGTAACAACAACAAAAAATAGTACTCAGAAAAACAGCACCACTCTGTGGAACGATTGCAAAACATGGTAAATGAGGCAATGTTCACACAGAATGAAAGTGTGTTCAAAAATCATATGGCCCATACTCACAAAAGAGGCAAATTTAAGTTGTCCCACAATATTAGTAGGATACTTTGCCTTTACTCAGAAGACCAGCCATGAAAGCAGAGTGTAATAAGAAATGGAGCAAGAACTATTATAGGGGAAGAAAACTCTCTCACAGCAAGGTCTATCAAGATAGAGATCCATAAAGACGTGGTGTTTCTTCTGTGAGGTTCTTACAAAACAAGTGGCACTGAAAGGATAAAAAGACTAGTTCTTATTCTTACAGCTCCGTAATTGCCCTGCAGTTTAAAAGCTAGTGAAAATCAGTGCTAATCAGATCAGTATTCATTAGTTAGAGGAGATGCGCAGTAAAACAACACTGTATTATAAATCTATTTACTAAAGCACACGTGAAGATGAGCTCTCTGCTCATTCCATGGAATACTGTGCGTACAGAAACCTTGACAATATGTTTACAACTTGCATATGAGTTGTATCACACAGATTTTCAATTGGAGTTGTCACAAATATCAATTAAATGTAAATCATGCTTGTTCCTTATCGACACGATACCTTAGTGGCAATATTCCCTCAGATAGCCCTTTTCTGACATTTTTTGATGCAACGCCACAGTTATCTTTTAATTCAGTAATTTATTGAGCAACATACCTTGTCTATGAAAGATGAAGAAAATCCCTTGTCCTGCTTCAGTCATTTCACTGCTGTGGTTATCCATGGCATTACTCCTTGCTTGGAAAGTTCCTGCAGGGTAGAGGAGGTGGACTTGTCTCCACAAGCTGCGGGCAGCTGGGACACCCCCAGGCTCACTGGCTGCATTAGCCACATGAGGGTTGCTCTAAGCCTGAGAGGATGCCTTCCAGCTTCACTTCTTTTCTTGTCTTGTCTGGTTCATATCCTCTCCACAGAAAGGGCAGCACTCTAAATGGACTCATATTTTTTAGCAGCTGAACTGATTCAAATGCATATTTTCCTTTCTGCAGTCCTATTCCTAGAGCTTTTTAAATGTGAGATATCAAGGGAGATATCAAGACGTCTGTATCTTCTAAATAAGAAAAGAATTCAAGCTTTGGCCATTTTTCCATAAAGGAAAGAGACTGTGTCAAGAAGGCCTTACCGCTGTGATGTAGATCACTATGACGAAAGGTCCAGACCCCCTCACAGGATCTTTGCAGAACCACAGCATCCTCTGCTCGCTCCTAATTCCCTCTATTTCACTAACTGAGAGAGCCCATATCAGTGTCTGTAAAGCAGTCATTTCTGACTACACTTGAAAAGTCTAAATTTAGTTAAATTTATTTAAATTTGGCTTACCACAAACTACAACTACAATTGGGTACAATTAGTAACAGAAATATGTCCTATCAGCTGTTACAATTGGTAACAGAATTAGATCCTAAATTTGAAATTCTGCTTATCAATACTCATATTACCTGTCTAGGAATCTCCAAAGGGGCAGAAGCAACAAATTACCATTCCAGAACTGTAATAAAAACTGTCATGCACACAGAGGTCAGATTACCAGAGAAAAGGGAATGAGAAGGAAAGTTCTTGCACATATACTGGAGGTCTCACATTCATATCACAGCTGCAGCTGGCATTTTGATCATATGCATAAAACTCTTCCTTATACTAAACAGAACAAAAAAATGAGAAATTCATCAAAGTCTACGAATGCCTAGTAGAAAGTCTCTCCTATGTGATGGATTTTGGGGACTGGAGGCTTAGAATTCAACACCAAATGGTGCCAGGAGCTCACAGACACCCTCACTTTCACATAACAATAACAGTGAACTTCCTGGGCTGCTTCCTAGTTGCTGCATTAAACTAGAAGTATTTGTCAGACTGGTCCTCAGAGCCAGTTTCCCACCAGGAAATAATGAAAGAAGTGAAGCAGTTGGTATAGGAGTTGTCTGTACAGCATAAGCCAGAAGTAAAAAGCAGAGAGCAATATTTCCTTTTCCTTCAGAACCTGACACATATAATAGAGTGTTTTGATGCAGCTCTGTATGTGCAGCTGTGTTCAATAGAGTGCAGCTCAGTCACCGAGACAGGAGCTGCTACAGCTCCTCTCTCAACAAGGGTGGCTGGCATGTGAAGATGGGAAGTGTCGGAGGGAAGCCAAAGTCACTGAAAATGAATAACAATTTCATGACTTCATTTATACCTTACCATAAAAGGTTTATATGAATTAGGTGTTTTTGATTAAAAAAATCCCCCAAAGAAATCTGACAATCATCACCTAAAATATAACCAACCACATCCCCTAGGTTTTGACAGTTGGATAATATGGTGCAATAAACATAGATACCTTTGGAATTGGGTGGATAGTAGGATTCCTACCAAAATTATTATTACCAAAGAGGAGACACAAGCATTAACCCTCAAAGGAATCAGATTCAAACTAAACTCACAGGTGCAACCATAGAAAACACTGGTACAGAGATTGTTTACACATTTTAGTAACACCTACAATAGTTTTTGATCTACCATGTTTGATACATCAGGTTTGGGACTCATTGTTTCAAACCCTTTTATCTCTCGAAGTCCAAAAAAGATGGGAGACTGGACTTGTTTGGCAGCAGTGAATGATCAAAGCAGGTCCGCACACACAGATAAATCTATTTCATGCACTATTCAGGATAGCCACTGCTAACCTAAGAGGCCTCCTACCTCCTATCACTGCATAGTGAGAGACATCAAATCATGCTGCTGTTAACAAGAGTTTTGCTTTTTTAAAAAAAAAATGTGATTTTGAAATTTATCAAAAGACTGCATCTCCATTACTTGGTTACTTTTAATACAGACAATCACCTTAATTTAAAATGAGGAAAAAGGCATGTTATAGTTTAACTTCAAGCATCAGTCTTAAAGTACAAATCACATCCTAAATCTTAATAGCTCACTGTAGGTCAGACTAAAGGATTGTAATGGTCCCTTATGGCCTTAAAATTCTATTAATTTCTAATACAAAATGAATTGAAATCAAATTCCATCTCTTTTATTATGCTGCATTAAGATGAATTATCAGGATCTGTTATGCCAAATCTTTGAATAAAATCTTATGGAATAATTCTTGAAGAGGATGGTACATCCCTAGATAGACCCAGAAAAACCCTTAGTTTTTAAAAATTTATTCACCTTATAAAGTCTCTCTCTCTCTCCCAACTTAAGGCTCAATATTCTTAACTCAGTACTCTTAATATTAAACTATATGTATCAAAGAGTAAATGAAAAAATAAGCTGCTAGGTGAAATTTCCCAGACCACAGCTCCTACCAGATGTTTGTAGCTTACTGGTCAATGTATATTACTTGTTCTTATGTGATGATATCATAAGTGGAGAAGTGGCCCTTCCCTGAGTCTGAAGCATGCAAGTCTTACACGCGGTCTGTGGATTTGCCAAATGCAACAAGGTTTCCCAAGCCTCCTATCTGTCAGGATATGCATGCTTCCTAAGTTAAAATACTAGGCTACATTTTGTCATAGGACAAAATAAGACCAATGGATTTGCAGGAATAAACAGGATACTGGAAATTTCTATTAATGTTTATTCTTTTTCCCCCACTCAGCTCTACACACAGTTGCATCATATCTGAGATTTCCAGTGCCATGCGTAACTCTGCTTTCTGCTCTGTTATTTCTCAGGATAGCCAGTCTGTGCTGAAATAGGACACCAACAAATTCTAAGGTCCTGTCAGACCTTCAGACCCACAGCCCTTAAGTGGATTCTAAATTAGTTGATGAGAGAACGGACAAAATCCTCTGGTGCGGACACAGTTCTTCTGGAAACAATGCTTCATCTAATCAGCTTTTTAGCAACTCCAGTAGCAGCCCAAGTGACAGCCATGATGAGAGCCACTGTGTAGTGAAAGAGCATTAACAGCATTTTACATTTATATTTTCTGCTGCACCGAAGAATTTTCTAATTTAATTTCAGTTCTCATTACATAAGGTCTGATCAAAAGTAACAAGCCTAAAAAGAAAGTGATCTCATTTAATTGTAGTGCTTGGTTACACTTCATTTTTAAAGGTTGCTTTCACTTTATTTTATATAACTGGTGCTTTTTATGACAAATAGTAAGAGAGGCTCATTTAAAATCCTACTCAGCAACTTGGTATGCCTCACTACCAGAAAGTACAAACAGTGAAGGAATTATGGGCTTCATTTATCTTTCCCTTTCTATCAGCAGTGTGTAACGCTAAGAAACTCACTTATTTTGAGTGCTGTTGGCTCAACTTCCTTTGGAGTTGGCATATGCTATATTGCGATGACTGATCATTGTGCGCTGCTGCGGGGCTATGACAGGAGGATGAATAGTGCATGAAGAAGCATCTCTGGGAAAGGGAGGCCACAATATGCCCAGTTTTAGACAAATTATAACAGTGGCAACCACTAAAATCTTGTGAAATATGGAACAAGAGCCTCTTCATTACAAACTATATAGAATTGTTATTGAAAATGAAAAAAATGATAGACATAACCCTCACAAGATCCTTATAAGGAAGATAAAGTTATCTTCATTTTATGAACAACTTACGACAGCAAGTGCCTTAAAGCAACTCATCTACAGTCACACAGCAAGTCAATGGCAAAGTCAGGAGCACAGGGATAGAGTCCTCATTCTGTGCCCTGTGCTCATGTCACTGGGACACTGCCCTAAGACAATATGAAGACGACACCTGATGGGAATGCCACAACTCCTGCTTGCAAGCAAGGTTTAGAGCAGCCTGCCATGTGTACTGGATTGTAAGAGAGAGCTTATAACATCCCCTGCTCCTAAACTAGTGCAGAGGTCATGGCCGCTTCTTTCCTCCCTTCTCATTCTCCCACGGGTTGGTAGTTACCTCTCTTTGAATGACTAAATATGTCATGCATTTCAAAAGGCAGAAAGTCTATGTCTTTTTTTTACTGGGAGGACATAATGCATTGAAACAACAAAGAAAAGGTTTTTTGCATACTCCTTCATGAACACAACCATCAGTGTCTATATCAGTGTCTATAGGTACCTCAAGGGAGGCAGTGAGGAGGATGGTGCTGGCCTCTTTTCAGTGATGGCCACCAACAGAACTAGAGGTAATGGTCACAAACTGAAACACCCAAAGTTCCACATGAACTTAAGGAAATTTTTTTTAACAGTGAGGGTGACAGAGCACTGGAACAGGCTGCCCAGAGAGGTTGTGGAGTCTCCTTCTCTGGAGATCTTCAAAACCCGCTTGGACACAGTCCTGTGCCACGTGCTCTAGGTGACCCTGCGTGTGCAGGGGGGTTGGACTAGATGATCTCTAGAGGTCCCTTCCAACCTTAAGCATTCTATCATTCTATCTATGATTTATTACACAGCCAAACAATATCATTCAGCACTCCTATCTCATAAGGCAGAGTCATATTAGAAGAGGAGGCAATAAGAGAAGTTGATTTAGTAGTGAAGAAAGTCAGGCAAGAGCTTAAAAAGTCTGCATCCAACCCTTCATGAGAAATGAGATGTGAAAATGAGCCACAATGATAACTGAGCAGATGGATTATCTTCAAATAAATGCAGTATTTCTTCAAGTGAATGTCCTTACTAGTTGATCAACATTGACATTTTGTCTTCAACGGTGGCCATTATTGAGTGCTCATGTATTTTTTTTAACAGAAGACATATAACACATATGGCCATTAAGAAATTAACACTAACAGCAGAAGATAATTCATATTTTTGAATCAGTGGAAAGCACATGCTCTTAAAACTTTGCTTTGAAAACATGACCCTGAAACCACAGCTAATTTGAAGCTCATGCTCATAATTAAAGCCATGAACAGAATCAGCACTGGATGCCAACAGGAGATGTAACGGGAACAAAGCCTCAAAATCTAAGCAAAGCAGACTTAGAAAAAAACATTAGAGATGCTGGCCCAAAACCAGGAATCTAAAGGGAGAAGTTTACCCATGTATGCCATGTATCCACCTACAGCAGTAGAGTCTTCTGAGAAGATCATATGAAAGAAAGACACTTGGCAGTATCTTTCTTGCCACTCACTACACGCAAGAGATATACGGAGTTGAGCAGTGCACAAGGCAGGCTAGGAAACTAAAAATATTTATATAAAAAAATATAATCTCAGAATTAGGGAACTCTTCTTTAAAGCTTATCTCAGCCCCTCACTCCTAGAAGCAGGCTGATCTAGCTGGACACATTTATTCTAAATTTTTTCAGAGTGGAAATGTGGAATCTAATATTGTTCCATGGTTCATTTTAATGCGTAACTGGACCAAAGAGTAATTTCAGTCATTTCATATTTCTTCACATTGCAAAACCCTTCAAGTAGCAATTGATTTGAACAAATTTTACCTCCTTATTCTGTGACTGCATTTCTGGGCCAAACCCACCCCTTTCTCACTGATTTATTCAAGGTAGAGGGCTGCAGGGACAAAGTTTCATCAATAACACCTTGTGCAACTTAGCTGTTTTCTTCTGTTGGTGTACACAGAGTCAGGTTTTGAAAGCTGCTAAATTGGATTTTAAATACTTTGACAGATGTTACATTTTAAATGGGCTTAACCTCTCTTTTCAACTTCCAAAGTCTGAACAAATTATTAAATATTCCCTACAATGATGCAGACAACAAACTGTTGGAATCCACCAGGTGGAAACTACAGTGCCATAGCCTTAAGCAGTGCACAGCTACACAGGGAACAAGGAAGAAAAATGGCATGGATAATTATGAAGTGTATTAATAGACAGAGCCAGGAACAGAAATTACCATGCTCCATTAAGAAGATGCAGAAAGATGTGGCAGGGAGGTCTGGTGCACCAGCTACAACAGGAGAAACCAGCAGGGGTATTTCTTCCAGAGCAGACCCCCCAGGGAAGAGCCATCCACTTCTCCCTCCAGCCTGGGTCAGACTCCTGGACAGGCTGCCAGGAAATTTATCTTTCCTACCCATCTAATTTTTTCTCTCTTGAGACAGCAGAGAGGAACTCTGCAGAGGCACTTTTAGTTAAGATTGATCAGAAAACAATATTTTTTTTTTCCTCCAAAACACCAAGGTTTTGAAAGGAGTTTTCTTTGCGCAAAAGTAACTATTTTCAATTATTTGGGATGGAATTTGGAGGGAGGGCAGAAGGAGAAATAAAACGAGCACTTCCTCAGAGTATCCAACAGTTTGAGGGTCAGGTCAGCTGCACGGAATTATGACAGCTCCAGATTTTAGACCAATATCCTAAACACCGAGGTGCTGCTGCCTTGAAAAGTCAGTGGTTTGCTGTCCCAGGGGGACAAACGCCACCTCATGAACTCCCCTGAAGAGAACTTGGTACGAATTAATGTATTTCCATAAAAAAATAAGCTGAGTTATCCAATCAGAAATATTTTATTGAAAAGATCCTGCTCAGTCTTCCCATGTCCCCCTGGTCGCCTCACTCCTAGTGGCCACACAACAAACCTGCCGGTCTCGTCCTTCCCTGAATCCATCACGTCTCTTTCCAGATAAACTGGGACAAGGCAGGGCAAAGGCTGTCAGTGCCTTGGAAATCCCACTGCCTGCCTCTCTGCCTGCCACAGATATTGCATCTTTTGAAATCGCTTTCTTCAACACAGGTTGCAATTCTCTTAAAAATTCAAAAAAAAAAGTAGAGCAAAACCTAAGACATGCAAATCGAGACCCACGCACCTGTGGCAGAAACTGGCCCCCCAGCTGCTCTGGCCTGAGGGAGCTGCCTCATGTTGCACCTCTGCACCTTTCAGCTTGCCCGAAGTGGTCCCAGTTTACCACCATTAAAAAAAAAAAAAAAAGACAAACAAACCAGCAGGCAGAAAACACGTAAAGCTGGCATTTCTGAAAGAGTCAGGCAGCACAAGGAGCCTCCTCACCAGCTCCACAGCAAGGCGCCAGGCAGGCCCAGCGAAATGGCTGCCAGCACTGCCAGGCCTCACAGGCTGCTCCCTAAAACTCCTGGTTTGAGACCTGCAACGCAGCTGCCGCCTCCACCACAGGGACTGGCAGTCGTGAATGGGCGTCTTATCCACGTGTAGCACCCAACACCACACAGAATAAAACAGTTTATAACTGGTGCAAGATGATGTGGCTACCTGCTGAGCTCAGAGCTGTGGTAATTAAAAGGCACCGATCATCTACGGCACAATAGGTACACAGCTTTGGTATAAAACAGACAATATCAGGTATTAACTACTCTGTAAAGGTGGTTTTAAATGAAAACAATTATTTCTATTTTAGGAACTTGCCATTAGAAACTCATCTGGGGGTGCTCACATACCCTCTGGCACACAGCCACCTGATCAGGCTTTAATTGACACAAACAACTGAAAAACACTAATTCTCAACTCCAAGATTCATTTAATTGCAAAACCGAGTTTTGTTTCATGTTCAAGCTTTGCAGTGTCTGCTGTGAAGAATGTAGCATTAGCTTTCTAAATATGAGGCTTTGAAAATATCTAGCAGTTGAGATACATAGGGATGAAAGCAGAATTCTTCCTAATGAAAGAAAAAGTTCAGGTCAACCAATTGGAAAAAAATGAAATAATATGATGTAGCTGATCAACTATCCAATTTTAAAATTCAGTTCCAGTACAGAAATAAACACAGTGAACAACCATATGTTATCAATAGGTAGACATTTGTTTATACAAAAGATTTATTTAACAAATTCCAAAGAGGCAAATTCATTTAAAATAAGACTTCCCTAGAAGAAAAACCTGCAACAGGAAAAAGGTCTTAATTTGTAGAATAAATTGTTCATTGTGAATTGTTTCTGCAGATGAAATCCCTGTTTTGAATAACCTTTCTCACTCTCCCATGTTCTCTCTCATTCTTTAAAGCTTCCTTCCCTTTTATACAGGGAAATATATAAAGCCAAAACTCTTTATAACCTGACATCTACCAATTTGAAAATAAAACAAAGGAATGTATTTCTAAAACAATAAATTTCCAGTATGTTTACCCCTTGCATAAACAAACAGAGCTGGAGTTTGCAAGAAATATTAAAGTTAATTTAAATTGCAAATCTGACCTTATTAAAATGGTTTTTCAGAGAGCTATAAACAAACAGTATGTGAGCTGGTAATGCAGCCAAAACAACAGCACACATTCTCAACTAGCACTATAATTAAAGGAAAAAAATGTTGGTTTCACAGTTGTGAAAGTCTCCGAAGGGGAGAAGGAGCAGGGAAAATGTTTTAGGGAATTATCAAGGTGGGGGCTGGGGGGAAGTATTGCATTTGGATGGCCCCTGTAAGAGTTCCTGGGACAACTACTCTTTGTAAGTCAAAATAAATTCAGATGAACAGCTTGAAAATGTTATTACGCACTTGCTAATTTAATGTGCTTTGAATACTTTTCTCTTACAGCTACTACCCTGCCTCTTAATGTCTGAAGCACAGCCATTAAGATTTACTACATTTTCTGTGAGAATAAAAATGGAACAATTAAGACTGTGCTTGTATCTGCAACGGATGTGGAGAGCTAATAAATTTCAGAATTAAAAGCAAAACTGATAAGCTGGGCTGGCTTCTTGGTTTATGGAAAATCCATACCTGAAGGTCTGCATGCAGACCTATATACCTTAAACCAGCAAGCAAATTGTCTCCTTTTACTTAGAAAAATAAAACAGGCTGCAGCAGAGCAGGCAAATTAGCTGGAGCAGAGGTGAAGCTCAACAGGATGCTTTCCCCCCCGAGCCTTATGCAATTATGGCTTCTTGGTACAGCACGCAGGACTCTCACTCCGTCAGCACAAGGCAGGATAGCTCTGTGCTTTAAAGTAACTTCAATCAAATAAAATATACAAACAATTCCAGATATAGGCACAAATAAAAATACACCTGCAACCAGAGAATACCTACAACTGTACTGAGGAGAGTTCACTCCTGTTTGGATTCAATGCATCCAAAAGGAAAATGACCAACAACGTTCCACTATGAGAAAGAAGAAGATATTGAATATGTGACCCTTTGTGACCCTTTAAGATCAGTTGAGGCAGAGATTCAAAAAGCAGAAATCCATTTTCTTTAAGTATCTAACATGAGGACAGTTGGTGTTTCCTAATACCGGATGGGAATGCTAAATGCTTTCCCACTTCAGTGGGGCACAGTGATGTACAGAGGCAGGACAAGCTTCTGATGTGCTCACTGGGGCAGCTCAAAGGAGCAAGAAAGCTGCACTCTGTTGTCAGGTCTGGCATGAATTCTGGATTAGGTTTGTGGCAGGTCTATTGATACCAAAACAAGTTTTCAAAATTACTTTCTTTGATGTGCTGCACGAGCCTAGACAGCAGCAACCAAAGTTCTTCGTTTGAATCAATCTTTTCACCGTATACTTATGTTGGCTGAGCACATCCGGGCTTTGTGGAAAGAGAAAAGTTTTAGAAGCTATAAGGTTATAAAGTCATTTTCTATAACTAAGGACACTTCTAGTATCCTTCTGGGCTTATCAGCCTGTCACCCACATGCAAAACCCCCAAACCTGGATGCATATGCTTATACGCATGTTGACTGTGTACTGCTTTCTCTAGTACCTGCATACAAAACTTTAATCTATTTGAAGCAAGACTAGAGCCTGACTCTATAACATGCAGATCCAGCTGAGCTGTAAGTTGCAGCACACAGAACTGAAGCAAATACTGGATCTGTCATTCCTCTGACCTGTTTTGCAAGCCACTTCATCTATACTCTTCTACCTTGCTCATAACAGCACTGAAAAATGTTGACCTAAAAACTACTAGTTCTCATGCTCCACTACACTTTGGTTGTTTCTGACATAAAAACAACAGGGATCAAACAAAGTTACTGAGTACTAACAATGAATTCAAAAATTCAAATGCCTACCATGTGACACAGAACTAAAACTCCTGTCTAGCTCCTGCTGTAACGTCTGTCTGGTATTCAGTCCCATCTGGAAAAGAGTCTTCAGTTCCTGCTGGCACCTGGACAAGAACAGCCCTCTTTTTAGATCAGGCATAGAGAAAAATCATAATTTAGAACAGACCCTTCCCGCTCCCCCCGCAAACAGCCTTTTGGCAAAAAAAAGGAGAGTGCAGCAGTCACCACTGCCCTAGTGCCAGATGTGCAGGAACGAGAGCCACGTGGGGCAGATCCAGAGAACAGGAATAGGAGGAAACACACTGGGTGCCAAAGCCACAACAAGCCTTACCTGCATGTGCATTGTTAGTAGGACAGAAATGCAGAGCAAGAGAGTATTGCCCATACAACAGCAGATGGAATCACTGTTGTGGAAGACACTGTAATTTGGAGGATGACATTACCTAAGAGAGGCCCTGATGCATCTCTGATCCCTCTCTCCTTCATAACTTTTTTGCCATGTGTATTTCATGATGACCATGAAGTAGCCATTGCAGGACAGTTAGACATCCAAAGATTAATTCAACCTTTTTTAAACTGATAACTGGATTCAAACTCAGACTTCAGACACGGCACATATAACTATATTAATCAGCACATAGTGTTCACCGTCTCACACCGAGGCTCTTACGGACTGCGCTGATACCAGAATTATCTAGACAGCATTGATTACAAGTCTTGGAAACTGCATGAAATGGAGAAGTACCTTATTGACAGTAATATTCACCTTCATTTATGACATACTAAAACTGATTGGATCTGAGCGGGGAAATCATCTTATTAGCTGCAAACATGTGAATTCTGGCTCGGCTTCCTGATGATGTTCTCATTCTAGGTTGGGTATTTTGCTCATGGGAAAAACTGAAGATAACACCTTGCTGGGCCAGTAGCTTCCATTGATTGTTTCCATTAGTCAGCATGGAAACAAAACAACAGATTTCCTTTTCACGGCTTTCTTGCAGCTTAAAAATTACTCTTCCTTCCAAGCATGATGTCCAGCTGATTAAAAACCAGGCTAAAGCTTGCTTCAGCCAGAGATAATATTTATATTACTAATTGTCAGGGCAGATAGCCCAACTTTTTTTCTGACTCATTTACAGTCATGTAATGGAAAGGGGAAACACAGCTCACAGTTTGGGTCATGTGAATTAGCCCATAGCACGAGTGTCAATGAGGTCATGAAGGAGAAGAGAACCTCTGGTGCTCCTCATTATACGAAGCTGGTCAAGTGAGTTACTCCATAGCAAGAGACTCCTGAACTCTGATTTCATCTGCAGGCTTAGTTGGACACTTTTCTATATATCGGTCTCTTCTCTGGTTCCCAGATCCAAGGTCCTTCCCTGCCAGGTTCCCTGCCCAGTCTATAGTGCAGAATGCTCCTGTAGTGCCTGTATTGGACTTTTACCTCACCTGCCTTTAAAGCAGAGAGTTGCCCCCCCAGCACTGTCTTCTGCAGAGAGTCACAGATTGCTCACAGGCAAAAATATCACGCAATATAGGTCTGTGGCATATTTTACGAGAACAGCAAATAGGTGAGTGGCTATTCCCAAGTGAGAAATGCAAAGCAATGGAGCATGCTCAGATCTTGGAGATTCTGGAATTGCTCAGATATTTTTTGGAACAGCAAAAGCTACACCCCTTACAGAAGGCCTTCCTAATATTAAATGTCAAGTCCAGACCCTTAAATCAAGGCCTCTAAATCAGATGTGGAGATTTTAAACAAAATGTCCAGAAACAGTTAACATTAAAAAACAAAGATTCCCTTCAATCCCATTCTCAAAGATATTTGGCTTGAAGTTATGAACTATGTCTTTTTTTTTTCCTATGAAGTTTCTAATCAGCTACCAGTGCACTGGATTATTATTCTTCCACCTCCTTCATGCTGCTCTTACACCAGTTCTAACCAGATTGATTGAGAACAGAAAGCCCAAAATTATCCCTCAAAATAAATTCTGAAAATATATTTCACAGTTGCATGGCATATTTTGCAAAGGACACTGAAAGCCAATTTCAAGTATAGGCAAAAAAAAATCTATAGTACAGGAGTAAAATGCAAAAATCCATTATCCTGCCAGAGATTATATACATGACATGACAAAAATGCCTGGAAAAAAATACATTCACAAATAGCCACATGAAACGTTGACCATTTCTCTTTTATTGCTTTAGATGATAATCGGCACAGGAAAAACATCAAGTCACATACGATGGAGGCAGTGCAAGGTTTAGATGCGTACTTCCTATCTCAGGGATTTGTTTGCATTCATCAGTAATTATCTAGCAAACAGAAGGCAACAGCTAAAGGCTAAAGAACAATATCCAGCTAATCCATAACCCACTCAGGTGAAAATAATGGGAGGAAGAAAAATGTACCTTAGCTATGAAAATGATTTTTTTCCCCGAAAGTGGAAACATATTGCAAACACGATACATATGTGCTTTATAGCAAGCAACGTGTCACACAGGTTGTTATGGAAACATACTGTCATTTTCATTTGGGTGGAAATTTAGAGTATTGAGAAATTTCTAACAATATTGAAGGGACCACTTACAAGAAGCAAGAGCAATCATATTATCAATACACCACAAGTGAATCAATCCAACACAGGGAATGCACGTGAGCCTCTCCTGCCACACGAGACCACTAGAAAAAGAACCTTCGTGCAAAAGGGAAAGCAGAGGCACAGTCTACTAACCATGACTTACTGTTACTTCATTTCCCCATATAGCAGAGCAAGAAGTCCCTGTGCACTACCAGTATCGAAGGAAAATGTGGAAGTTCAGAGATGGCTTGGGGTAAGAGAAGAGCTGGAGGAGTAAAGGAGAGTTACTCAGAAATCACTAGGTAAAAGACTAATCAAGTTACAGTGTGATTAATAAAACAATAGCTCAGGCTCTGCAATAAACTCAAGTTGCCTCGTGCTCATTCTGCAAAGAAAAAAAAATGATTCAGATAATAGTTTTGGGTGACTGAAGAGTTCAGGGGAGGTAGACATGAGGACAGTAACCTGGAGAGCTAATGAGGAATGAGGTCTCAGAGCCAGCTGAGGTTTTGATGGTCAGCAGGAGGGCAAGCAGGACACAATATTTTAAGAAAGAAGGAAAGATAACAAGCAAGGATTCACATTTGGATAGAGAGCTGGGCAGAGAAGCATCTTTTAGTAGAACCAGTGGGACTTTCAGGCAGCAAGAGCTAAACTTCTGACAAGCCCATCAGGCAAATATTTGAAAGAACAATGATAAAATAAATGTGGGCATTTTACAGTCTCAGTTAATAAGCAGATTTCAGCACCTACAGCTCTAAAGTAATTGAAAGGCAGAGCAATACCTAACCTATTTCTTGTCAGTTCAGGTATTTCAGCCTCAAGTCTCAGTTCAAGCTCCTTCACTCACTTATTCCACCAGTGATTTGCCAAGTGCACTTTCCCCTCCAGTGGGGTGGTGAATTCTGCCTTCTGAAAAGAGCAAGGCTGTTAACTGGAACTACTCCGTATTCCTGGGATTTGCTTCTGCTCTTCTGATGAGTAAACACCTAGTCCCACTGCCTTTCCCTCTCTCTTCTTTGGTGATATTAAACAGCTGTACTGCTTTTAGAAGACCGAGAAAGTGAAAAAAATATTTTCATAAAGGTTTTGCAGTAGTCCTCTAGAGAGGCAAATAAATATGTAACATGGATGGATTAAAAAGTTAGAGAAAATGCAAGAAGATGGCATCAGTCTGATGCAATACAATTGCTACAGTTCAACATGGTCTGACTGGTCATCCCCATAGCTCTCCCTCAAGTCAGCTCAAGTTGTGGATGCTCAGCGTCTTCTTCTGACAAATTCCAGAAGAAGCTCACAGTTCAAATTTGTAAGTAAAATCAATAATGCTGTTCAGAAAGTTTCCTGGCAGGCAAACCCCTGAGAATGGCAACTCACAGAATCACACAGAATCATAGACTGGCTGAGGTTGGAAGGGACCTCTAGAGATCATCTAGTCCAACCCGCCCCCAACTCCAGCAGGGATACCTAGAGCACGTGGGACAGAGTGGCATCCAGGAGGGTTTTGAAGATCTCCAGAGAAGGAGACTCCACAACCTCTCTGAGCAGCCTATTCCAGGGCTCTGTCACCCTCACAGTGAAGTTCTTCCTCACATGGAGATGGAGCTTCCCATGTTTCAGCTTGCCCCATTACCCCTTGTCCTGTCACTCACCACCACTGAGAAGAGTTTGGCCCCATCCTCTAAGAGATCCAACTTACCTTAGAGAGCCAACTGTTACCTCTACAGTTGGGATTGTGTGAGCCCTTCTCACCACTTCCAGGCTCCTGCCACACCAGGAAACCCATCCTGACATTCTCAGCATTAACATGGGTGAAAAAGAAGGAGGAAACTTGTTTTCATTTAAAAACTTTTTGAGTTGTCTTTGCCCTTGACAAAAATATTACAAAAAATAGAGAGAAATCTATTTTTATTTCTTGTGCATGTCACCCTTCCAGCCCTGGCTAAATGATATACAGAGTGAAGTCAGTGACCCTCTTGCAAGATGATTATCTGCTGAGCTGCTTCAAATGAGTTGTGCCTTTCTGTGACTGGATGCATGGGCATGGTTACAGCTCTAAGTTTGTTGCAAAGACCAAATGGTTTTAGATGAAGGAAGAAAGGAATACATGAATTCTGGGATTTATTTCTATAGAGAGGAACAGTATAAGAAGTTGTATTGTAAACAGAAGTCACATACTAATCCTCTTTTATTTCTTTTCTCTATTGCATGCATAGAGGCCCTGCAGGCAGCAGAAGTGCATACTTGGGAGAGGAAAGCAATGAGGCTAAATGCTATTCACGGACCCAGGCAGGCAGCCAGAGTATTTATGCAAGTGACTTGAGGCACTGACTAACAGAGCTACTACTCTGGGCTCAAAAGACATAGTCCTCTTCTGCAGAAACCTCTCTTGCTCCCATGGCAGCAGCAGGATAACACATCTGCACAAGGGGTCATTTTTCCTCCATTCTTCTCCAGGTCACCTGGACTGCCGTGAAAAGCAAGTAAGATTGTTGCACCTGGGAGCTGATGGGTTGTTTCTATAGCTAAGAATGAAACATCACAAAGCATAAAATAGTTGGTGCAGTTTGTAAAGCACTCTTTACAAAGCAATGCCCACTCACTGCACCCATCCCTGAAAAAAAGCTATACCACATTGGGACAGTGCTGCAGATGCAGGCATTTTCGAAGAGTAAACAAGAACTACACTAGCCAGTGCAGGCACATGGAGGGCAATGCACATCATTAGACAAGCTGCTGAGGGTTCACAGCAAAGTGTGACACTGGCAAAATAAGTCCTATAAATAACCAGGCTTTGAATGATACCACCTCCAAAAAAAACAGACCTTCAGGTGTACCCCAAAAGGATTTACCAGTTGACTGGTACTTGGGACATTGAGTGGAGTGACAATCTACCAAAACAGCCAGTTCAGCAGCCTACAGCATCCTGGGTTTCTTTCAGAAGTTTCCTGTCCCAGTTCTGGCCAGCACACAGCTGCAGCAGCTGTTGCAGTTGGGCAAGTGTGGCAGTGTTAGGGCTCTGGGCATGTGCTGAGACAACCAAAAGACTTGATTCCATCCTCTGCTGACTTCATCTGCATTCGTGTGATGAATGGTCGTTGCACTGTACCTTACAGGAAAAGCCTTGCCACTGTTGACTAAGGAAGTGTTTTTGGATTAACCTAGAAGCCCAGAAACTCCAGCCAGCATCACTGAACAAAACACATTGTCTTACCTTTCTTTTTTTAAGAAAAAAAAATATTTGGGACAATGAACAAAAAGAGGAATTATAGTCTCTTATGGAGAACTAAGACAAAAGAGATTTACCAACAGGATCACTGTCACACAAAGTCTGTGACTAAGCCCAACAGCCTTGAGAACCGTAAGTCTTAAAGCTAAAACACAAGATGCTTCTTCCTTTCCAAACGCACCCCAGACATAAGCTTTCAGCTTGAATTTGAACCTTTCCTTTCATGTTATTTTCAGTGCTAAAGGTAATACTGATTAGCCCAGGAGAATGAAAATACTTTTTTGCCTTGAGGGACGATGACAATTAATACTGGTAAAACTTTTTAAGGAGCCACAGAAATGGAAGGCATTCCAGAAGTTCAAAGTAATATTATTATATGGCTCAGAAAATGATACAATATGCTGACAGAAATTACACGGTATAATGCTTAATAAACTTACAACCAGTATAATAAAATTTCTGTCAGTAATAAGCTCATTTCCCCATTCATAGCAGACCTGTGTTGCCAAAATCTATCACCCCTTTGCATATCCTGTAGCACTCCATCTTCATCCTCTGTAAAATGATACCCACTGGTGCCAATTGTCAGCCCTTTTATTTACTAGGAATGCAAAATATAAGTAATCAACCTTAGATTCTTGGGTATAGTACTAAACTGACACAGTTAAAGCAGTAACAACTTTATGCATGCTCATAGTGGGTGAATGTAAGCTCCCAAGCTGTGGACTTACCTGCATCCTACCAGATAACCTTTATTCCTTATGGTGATTCTCCTCCTTGGTGCCCCAGATGTTGCTTATAACATTATATCTTGTTACAGAATCATCTGGACAATCTGTTGCTTTGTCCCTATCCGGCTAGTAGAGCAACCAATAAAGTTCCAGAAAACTTAAAATAATAAAGAATGGCAATAAATGTTGAATGGGTATTTGTTTGCTTTTAGCATAATATCAACCTTCCTTATTGCTTTAGCAAATAGTCAGGAGTGATGTATTTGCACACACAGTTATAGAAAACACGTGCCACTACAATTACTAATGACAAGAACTGTGCATCAGACCATTTTGAAAGGCCTTTGATTTACTTCATGTTAGAAATAGATGATTTGGTTGTCTATTATCATCTGATTAAAAAATAACATCTTGTCCTCTCAGTTGTCAATACATGTTACAAAAGGAGAACAGAATTATGGAATAATTTGTAAATAACACAGTGAAAACTGTTCACATGAACAGATCATTGGGCAAATTCATAGAGAAAAAAGGCCTATTCAGAGATTACTTAAAAGTGATTAGAATTAATTAAAAATTATCAGCAGTTTTAACCAGCAAACTACAGCAGATGCGAGACTTCAAAAGACATTCCTCCGTTGTGCAACATATCTGAAGCGTTTGGATGTGCATGAACAATCAGTTTGAATCCAGGCATCAACCCGACTTTTCATCCCTTTATGGTAGGTAGGCTGCATTTCAGAGTGTTTAGTGAAGGCAGACAAGACTTAGAAAGAAATCTCCCTTGCTTGGATATTAACAATTACATAGTAGCTTTTCATTAAAAGAAAAGAGTTAGTCAATGGTGTCCTTGGCCCCACTTCTCTAACCCTGCACCAGGATGCTGCACGTGACTCATCTCGCTGTTCATTACAAAGCTTGGGCAGTGACTGTGTATTTTGTGCATAGCATATTTCTGTTCTACCCGGTCCCGTCATTGGCAATATTTTGTTCTGGACGTTTAGTGCAGAGAAACAAGCTACAGGTTCTCTTTCATTTTGTTTAGATGTTTTCATCCTCTAAAGAAAAAGGTATTTATTAAGAAACACAACAGCTTGCAAAGCTGTGGTGTTTCCAAGTGAAAGGGACTATGCACCTGGTGTTTAGAGAAAATATAACAATATAAAATCTCCCTACCTGAGAAAGTATTCATTTTTCTGTCCTGTGTGAACTGAATTACAATCAATGAGCCAAACTCAGCTGAACTCTGAAATACAGTACATAGCCAAGACGAAGGACACACAGAAGTTATGGGGGGGGCGGAGGGGAGGGGAGCCTGAGGGAGCTGGGGTGAGAGAAAAGCCCCTGTGAAATACCTGAGACTGGGACTATTCTCTACCATTAACATTTATTTCAAATGCTCAAAGACACTTGTGCATCTTCCAGAGAGATCACAGCAAGGCCTGGCAATAGAGGCCTTGTTGCATTCACAGGTGGAACACCCCATTTAAGACAAGGAGAGCTGCTATTGGCACCATTTCATTCAAGCAGTGTTGAGTGGATGGTGCAGCCCTTTACTAGCTGAGGCAGTGACACAGGGTGCCTTGTCAAACAGTGTCACATGAGTGAAATTCATTACAGGATACAGAAAGTGAAGCTAGAAAGAAGCCACAGTCAATGCAATAGAAAAATCTTAATCTGAATCCCACAAAAGGTCACTGATGCTTAAGCATCATCTTAGTGAGATTCTTTTATCTGCATATGTTATGAACTTGGAAATGACTCAGAAGAAAAATCATTCCGGAAAATACACAAAGTCTAAAACCAGACTGGTTCTGTCTTGCATTAAGCATTTACTTATGGATCCTTCAAAAGATAACAACACAGAGCTGAGCAGGACATTCAAGCAAAGGAAATGGTTAAGACAGAGGTATCTTCTTCAACACTGATATCTCAAGAGAAATCCAGATTTACTCCACTGTGAGCAACGTTGGAATTCTTTTAGTGCATTTACCGTGCTTTACCCTATGTTATGTCTTTAAAGGATATGAAGACCAAATATCACAATGCCTTCTCGGCAACATAACATAGACCTAATAAATACAAAAGCACACATTTCTTGGATAGTTTTTTACATTCTAGAGACTCATGGTATATGAAAGATATGAAAGATAGGTATCCGGAATTTAAGCAGGCTTGCTTGCATACTGGAAAGGCAAAAGACAAGAGGAGTTTGCCATAGACAGGGAACCAAGAGAAGCTGAAAGAATACAAGACATAGGTATTGAGCATGTTTGGAAGTCAGAGGTGATATGGGCATCAGTTTCTTCCCTAAAGATGTAAGTCAGTTTAGAATGCAGTGAGCCCATCAGATAAATCTCATTTGTCAGTGAGCTACGAACTATGATTAACTTTCATAGTCTATAAAGATTCTAGAGGTTAGGGCTGAGCACAGAGGCCATCTCATGTCATTGCTGAGATTTCCCACTGCACTGGTATATAGAACCTGATAGCATAATTCCATGCTATCATATGCCATGCATCAAACCGATTGGGATAAATGTGAAACAAATTTTGCCATTGTTCACGTATTTTATCTTTCTGCAATAGGTTTCAGGTGCAACTTATGAAGATATTCCATTTGAATAAGAAAGGGTGTGCTGAGGAGAGTTTCATGAAACAGTCATCACATTTTGTGATGGATAGTCCCATGTTATGAACACCTCAAAATTTGCTTAGCTCAAAGAGTAACACACCTGAGAGCAACTGTAAACCACTAAGATGAGTTTGAGTTCAGAGGGATCCCCTGTGTACCCAAAAATAGCAAATAACCTCAAATAGCAGGAAAGCAGAACAGCCAGTTTCGTTTCCAGGACTAAATCAGAGAGAACAAGGATCTGAATCTTTCTTCCAAACACAGAACCCTCAGCCTGGCTGCGAGGCTGTGTTCTGAATTCTCAATATTGCTTCAATTGTTTGAAAAAACCTGATCTGCTGGAGAATGATAATATATTTTTTTCAAATCAGCAGTAGGAAGGGCTGCCTAGATTGTCTAGGAGCCATGAAATATGCATAGGAATTTCCTCAAGCTTGAAGACATTTCTTTTGGTGGTTTTGGTTGAATCCAAGAAAGGGAGACATG
This sequence comes from Tinamus guttatus, assembly GCF_000705375.1. Next base: position 510,047 of record NW_010588923.1, on the reverse strand, counting down.
CCAGAGGCATCAAATGGATATAAAAAAGGACCACAATGAAAAAGACTCTTCTGAGCTGCTGCAGCCCTCAAGCTACAAATTCAGAAAGCAGATTAGACTTGTTATCTCACTTCTGCACATTTCTTTGTGAACATAATGGTGCTAACATTGCCTCTCAAGCTGAACTCCCCTAGAGGTAAATTCCTGACCTCTATGTAATATATGGAGGCTCAGGGACAAAAGTCAGTGAAGCTATAATTTCAGTGCCAGTGATAAATAAAGTCTCATAACCATGAACAAAAATGCTCTCTCTAATCCCAGGGGATGTCACTGCCTTGGACTCCTCTTCCACTCCCACCACAGGCACAGAAGACAGCTACCTGTGTTATGGTCAAGAGGATGCTACAGCAATGAGGTGGCTTTGTTGTTGTCCATTGGTAGTTGTCTGCTCTTGTAGAAGAAATTTTGAAGCTACATGCAAGAGCATGTCACAAGGAACTCATTGGTAGCTCTTTGATTTGTACCAGGTGCCTCTTAGGCATCATATTTTATTTGTGAGAGGCTGAATCTGAGTTTCTCTGCCCCTCCTCATTTCTTCAGAAAGCTGATTGCCCTGAGAGGAGCAAGAAAGAAACCAAAAGCACGTTGTCATGAATTTTTTCACCAGAATTTTCCCCTTTTTCCAAAGGTTTTTTTCTCCCAGCAAAGAACGTACTTTTTTCCCCCCACGGGATGGTAATTCCATTTTTCAAAGACAGGTAGAAAAGGGTGAGTAGATAAAATATGAAAGACTTTTTCCATTGCAGGGGACTGCCCAAACAAAATTAAGCACTTAGAGCTGCTTTACACAAGAGGGGAATACTGCTGATATCTTGGCCATAACTCTCTGCTTCTATTAGAAGTAAGTCATTGCGTCCAGTCCTCAGCATGAGCCATTTTAAGATGCATAGTTTTGAATGTTTCCGATTCTGATTTATGGTAGCATTTTTATCAATGGATTTCAAAGGTACAAAAATGGGGTAAAGTCACTGACACCATTTTACACATAGGGAACCTTGAACACAAAGGAACTCCTGTCAGTAGCAGAAGACTCTTCAAATCTTAAAAGCAGGAGAAGTGTCTAGACTGAAAAACTCTTCAATAATTCACAAACATTCCAGTTTCAGTTCTGTGAGAGTTTATTTTCCCCAGTGTTAAAACTCTTCCATTGAGCTGACAATATTTCTGTGTTCAGCCTATGACCCTGGAAGATTATCTACATAAAATGGAGATCTAAAAGCACCAGATTAAGATAGAGGCATTGTGCCCTCCTGGTCTGAAGGGGAAACCCTACCTCCTAAACTGCCTTAATCATTTGTGTAGCCTTCTTGCCTTTGCAAGAAGTGAGTTATACGGACAAACTGCACAAATGAAGCCTTAACCAGAAACTTACACTGATCTGAGAACTGTACAGAACGCCAGCGAAAGGTGGCCCATGCTCCATATCTTCATTACATCCGGAAGTTAGGTCCATTCCCTCACTTAAACCATTTTGTCACTCATAGAGGCTGCTCCTCAGCCAGCTATTCCCAAATCACCTGCCTCGTTCTCCTGTTTTAAAGACTGGTGTGAGCCTGCTATTTGATGTGGCATTTTCCATACTAAAGCTCTCAAGAGAAGGCCGCGCTCTGCTGAGTGTTATCTATGGCTCTCCGAGGCATCAGGTTATAGCTCAGTTCTGTTCCTACCGCTCCTCGTTATTAACTTTACGGCTCCGTGTTACGTATCGCACCGCAGAGCAGCCCGAGCGCCCACCAGCAGCAGTGTGCTGTGGCCAAACAAGCAGTTTGTCATTAAGCACACGGAAGCCAGAAACATAAATGTTTGCCAGCAACTAGCAACCACAGATTTACAACAGCAGCTCATCTAGGCTCTTCCTTCTCTCTCAGGAATTAAAAGTTCTTTCTTAAGTAAATTCACTCTCTAAATAATCCACAAAGAACACTTCAAAATGATTCAAAACATTGCTATCACACTGCCAAGCTGCATCCTTGTGCTGACTACACAAAACAGGCGTCAGGAACAGCATCCTGGTGTTATCTGGCTTGCTGAGACAGGGCCATATAACTCACCTGCTCCAGAGACACTTGTAAATAACCACTGTCCTCTGCCGGCTGTAAGATGTCTTGGGATCTCTCTTCCACTTTCCTGCATCTTCACTTATCCAAGTGCTTTTTTTGGTAAGCAATTTGCCTTCAAAGTACTGCAAGCAAAAGGGAAAACCTATTGAGGTTTAATGATTGTATTTCAGTCCCTTACTGCCTCATGGAAAGGGTTCTTTCTCGCTTTTGCACTAGAAGCTGAAATTATACCAAGGAAAGGCAAAATGAAAACCTGAAGTGTTTCTGAAAATCATATGCTGTCAAAGCAAACTAAAGGGAAAAGAGCCATGACCCAGACAGTATGCGGTATCTAAGGAACTGCAAAGCTAACCAACAGCACTCTGTGGAATTTCATCAAGAAAAATACATAAAAAATAGACAGGCAATATTAAGGTAATAAACCAATAAGCCAAATTTCTGTAGTCTTTCAAAAAAGACTATCACTTTCATTAGACAGAGGGGCATGACACTCCCACAGAAAACATTATCCTCCCCCTCTACAGAAACTCCTGTGAAACCCTAGTCATAAGAGCCACTTAAGACAAATAAGCAGCAAGTCCCCTGCTTTGTCCTTTCTCACCACCACAGGAATGATGTATCCACTCTTTAGAAAAGAAACCCCACTGGGTGCCTTACATAAGAGCATGATTACAGAAGAACAGCCCCCACTTCAGCTTCACAGATCCTCTGGGTATTGCTGTAATCTCCGACAAAATCAGAAACATTTCTCATTTTACCTTCCAGGGAAGGAGGCAAAGAAGTGATATGTTTCTGTGTCAGAATCTTATATCTTTGTTTTAAATTCCTCAGAATGCTTCTGCTTCCCAGTCTCTACGCAGGCCCTTTCTGGGGCAAGGCAAAGGGCATGGAAAGACTGTGAATCCCTAACTAAGGATTTCCTGAAAGCAGGATGGATCACTAAGAGCCTGAGTTGGCATGTCCCACTCCTGTGCCAACTGCTGAACTGTCTGACATTGGTGGCCTGTGAGAGACAGGGAAGGACATCGCCTCAGGAAATGTGGGGCTTAATTCAGAATGAAAGCAAATAGATGGCTATTAACCTAGGACACATAAAGCTTTTGAAAACCTGGCATGAGGGAGTGAATTGCTTTCCTGGTGATCAGAGCGGATGCTCATTTACGTCTCCCGGTATTTCTCATTATGCTGTTCCAAGACACTTAATGTCAAACCCCTCCTGCCTTTCTGCTTCCACACTATTGACCCCTCTGTTTTTACCCAAAGCTTCTCACCATCTCAAACTCGGGCAGCTCCAGTTTCTGTCACGCTCTTTGCATCCTCCCTTCGCAGATGCTTGCAAGGCTCCTGCCTCTCCTCATCTCCAGACCTTTTTGTTCAAAGTAGCACCTTGTTCAAGGATAAACGGAACGGTTCCTCTACCGGTGCAAACACGTTTCCTTTTCCTCTCCCAGTGGTTCTGTCCCTTGTAGCTATCCCAAATTATTGATGTGGTATTTTAAAACTGAAGGAGGAGATATGAGCTGTGCCCTGTAAGAAGCTCTTAGGTGCAGTCCTCATTCATCGCCACACGCCTGGAGTTGGGTTCTGCAGTCACCTCAACATCCACGTGCAGATCCTCCTCAGCAGACAGACAGGCCAGTGCGCAGCCATAGACATGCATGTGCCTAGGGATGTCTCCCAGGACCAGGGCTGTAGCACATAAAAGGCTTTTAGGATACAGGCTGTAGCAGCTCAGTTACGGGTTAAGTACAAACATACTGCGTACTAAAACTGCTCATTGTAGAACCTTTCATATCTTGAACACACGAGCTGAAGATTGCCGAGACCGACACAAAAGCTACACCACTGACAACAATTGGGCATTTGGGGTGTTTTCTTGTTTTAATGACTTTGATCCAGATGAACCACTATAGGTAATAGATGCTTTACAAAGTGCTTGTTTTTTTATAGCTTAATCTGCTTACAGCAGATGCAAAATTATTAAAAGGTGAATTAGTATTCGCTGTAAGGGAAGCCATGGGTTTTGTGCACAGAAGGTTGTTCGCAATCTCAACCTTATCTCTCTTCCCAAATAAAGCTCCCCCGGTTCCTTATTTTCATGGCACAGAGGCAGGCCCTAGACGAGCAGTTCTTAGTCATACTTCTACTGCCATCTAGTGCCTCCAGCATAAAACACAAGTTCCTTTTCCCTGCAAACTTGTCACAAAAGATAAAAAGTCCTAAGGTTCATGTCAAGCTCTATTTTTCATTTGGAAACCAATCTTTGTGATACCGCTATAGATTTTTCCGAGTACAGATCAGACTTGCTGTAATGAGCTTTTTTTTTTTTTTTTTTTGTATCCTGAAGTATGAGCTGGCCCTGTTGGCTGCCTAAGCTGAGTGGTGTTTTCAAATATTGTGTCAGTCACACTCACTGAACTGAAATAGCATTTCTGTTTATCTAGGTTTGGTTAGGACCAAGAGGCTTTTCACGGGGGATTAGTCCTCAAGAGGGAAAGGAGAAGTTATAGTTAGGCAATAACGTGAACTGTGTTCATTAACTTCAGGAACACAACATTGAGAAAAGGAGATCACAACTGCAAACAAGCGGACTGGGTTTTCAGTTTCCCCCTCAAACCTTCTGGACATGCTCTTTGACTAGGTGAGAATCACATCAGATCTCTGTGAAATGAGAGAAGATACCCTGCAGATGAGCATTTGGGGGGGTGTATTATGGATTTTTTTTTTAAAGATGTTTTAACACCACCCCTCCTATTTGTTAAAACACAATAGGCATAAGAGGACAAATACAACTCTACGATGACACTGTAAAGGCTTTATATTGATCCTTTATGCATTTCTATAGCAAGACCCTCCTACGGCAGGGCCTTTTCCAACGTGTCTTCTCCACTCTACATGGCTCCACGGGATGAGCACTTCCCTGAGGCGCAGCCCGCGGCCCCGCGCTTCCCCCCGGGGCGCGGCCTGTGGCCCTGCCTCCTCAGGAAGGTCTCCTTGAGGGCAGCGTGGGCTGCTGGTGAACTGCAGATGGAATCACCGATTCTGTCACTTCTGCCCATTTCCTCCATTTTGAGACTGCTGGATGCAGGAACCACAGGACATCTCCATACTCATGGTGCATGGAATTCAGGGAGAAACTTTTAAATATTCCAAAAACTCTAGGAAAAGACCCATAACCGTAGTATGATTACCGGCAAGAGTAGAGCACGATTGGCATCTTAACCACTGTAGATCTCCAACACGAAGAATTAAGACAACTTCAGCTGAAGGATTCAAACAGAAGTTATCTCACTGCATGGGACCTCAGCCTCACTATAATGAGAGGTTTGCCCTGTTTACCCTTTCGACAGGAAACACTTCTTATAATGGAGAGTTTTTCCCCTAGTAATATATTTTGCATTTGTAGGAAATAAGTGAAAGTAGCAGTTGTCTTTCAGTTCTGTTTTGTGCCGCTACATCCCTGTACTGTGTCCATTGGCTAACGAGGAAGCTGTGGCGTGGAGTGAATCTGAATATCATTTCAGGAATACTGTGACATGTAAGACCTACTGTTTAAATCTTCAGACTCCCTATATTAATAGCTGATTGCATAGGCACTTAGAGGATAGAAAAATCCAACTATTGTTGCAAGTGACATGCTCAAAATTTCTATTCTTCACTCATTTGAAATTGTGAGAAGCTTGGTGAATTTAAACATTGAAATAATTTGCTGCTAACACAGCAGCACATACATAATTATTTAAAAGCAAAACAGTAGATATTGAAAAGTAAACACACTTTCACAGATAAAATACAGGATATTCTGCTCTTAAAGCACTGTCCCCAGTTAAGGAAACAAAACAGAATGCCCAAATCATTAGAAAGATAGAACACAGTCCAATTTACCCACAGTAGAGGGCACTGTTAACATTTACCCCGTAGCTCTTGCAGGATTAAAAGACTAGGAGCTGGTCAATAATCTTTTGAAGTGAGCAGACACAGGCAGGCAAACACTTTCCAGTTAGACAATGGAAGCTTCACAGGACAGAAAAACCATCATCATCACTTCTATAATCAGCAAATTACTTCCAGCAACCAACTACTTTTCCAAAGAAGCTGCCTTTGGAAATGACCTAGTACAGATGAGCACCCCCACCAGAAGCCTTCAAAGGCATCTGTGGATGCTGTATGTGCTCGAGGGAGGGGGGTAAGCACAGAATTGCTGTAATCAGGCTTTGATGTGATAAAAGCAAGTCAGCACCCTGTCTGCATCAGGCTGCCTGAAGGAAGAAAAGAAAAAGGTCAAAAACAAGTATTTTGGTCATAAAAGGAGGAAGGATAACCAGAAATATGGCCCCAAAAGAAGATGGCCGTTAACACTAACACCTAATTGTAATGAAAGAGTGCTTGAGAATCAGCCTGACTTCAGAAGGTTGAGATGCATGGAGAAGGCAGAGGAAAGGCAGAGAAAAAACAGCATTCACTTCACCATATGAGAGCGGGAAAAGACAGGCACCCTAAATCCTTACTATCAGCAGAGAGGATGCTATCTTACTGCCTCTCTATGGCATAGACTTGGGGGAGCTGTGGGGAGGAGGAGAGGAAAGCAGATAAGGTCTCTGGTGGCTTAGCAGCTAGACCAGTGTTTGTTTGCCTATGAGATCCTGCTAACCCATCCTTGCAGTACCCAGTTCACATGTGTTCTATTAATCACAAAAATCAGGTTAAAGTCAAAACCTGTTCTCTGTACTATACTCAAGTAGGAAAATGCAGTGAAGTAGAAAGTACAAGAAAAATAGCTTTAAACAACCAAAAGATTGAAATGCACAAAAGAGTATTGCCCTTTCATATAAGTACTTGAGTGAGAAAAAGGAATGAAGAGATGTAGCAAATATATCTACATTTTAGGAGGAAATTGTTGTTGAGGATATCTATTAGAACTATCATTAAAAGGAAATGATTTAATCTAGTGATGGCACTTAAATCTAGGATGGCACCAGCCATTCCTACTGACTTGGGAAGTGGGATTTCACTACTGACATGATATCGCTATGAAAGCAAACATCACTAGTTAAGGTGTTTTGTCTACCAGAATAACCAGTTTCATGAAGGGCTCCACAGGTAAATATTAGAACTCAACAGATACAGGACAAATTCTGAAGCATCAACTTTGTTTTTATCATGAATTAAGGAAAAAAAAAATTGAAGTTGCCCTCTGTTACACCGATGAGAAAAGAAAGCAGTGATTCTGCATGTTTTATATCAACAGCCATCTACAAAGGAGAATGGAAGCACTCCCTTTTGCCTCAGCTCTCAATTAAGGAAAGGCTGAAACAGGTACAACAGGGAATAATTTTCATTTGGCAAGGAGATGGGCCGAATGAACCGACAAGATCTTTTCCAGCTCCTCCTCCTGCTGGACTTTGCCTTGCTGAGTTGAGTGAATCCCGTACAATGCCGACAAAACGCACTTTAGGACAAACTATCAACTGAAAGACAAGCAAAAAAAAAAAAAATCAAGTTGAATCATTAAGCAGCCGTCTCAGACAGAATAGGAAACAAGCAGCTTACGCCAACGACATTGTTCATCCCAGAGGAGCTTTATAGATCTCAGCGCCGAGACATTAGCGTGCACCTCAGCTCAGCACAAAACCTGTCTGATCTCTTGCCAGTGAACACTACCATTTATTGCTCCCACTACAGGAGCAATCACATTAGAAAGAATATGGACATCCTTAATAGGATTTGCTGTTTGTCATTGCAGTGTGCTCTTTAAAGCGACTCGAATAACTCTGTGCAATCAAGCTATGAGGATAGAGTCTCTCCTGTGAGATCTCAGAAGAGCTGACGTACCTGCCAAAGCCTCCCAAACCTCCCAAAAGAGTCTGCAGAAGTGGAAAAGGAAATGTTTTTCCTTTTGTTACAGCTTGCCTGCTCTGCTTGCACAGAACACCTTCTGCACACAAAAGCAGCACCAATTCACACACTACAGGCCTGACTTCCAGCAGCACAATGCAGTGCTGGGGTTTTTAACTTTTCCTGATCATAGATCAAGTGCTCTTAACACACAAAAAGCAAGCAGCAGGAGGATTCATGCTCTTGGAAAAAAGCAAGAGTGTTTATAGATAGCTGAACAACAGTTGTTTATTTTAGCCACAACAAAGTCTTATTTTTTCTATTGGCATTTCAATTAAAATGT
>NW_010588923.1:488888-501712 GCF_000705375.1 Tinamus guttatus | reverse complement strand
TAAACCTAAATGTTTGCTTTTCCTCCTATTTTTGTGGAACACTAGAGGATAGAGCTTCGTTTTCTTTTAAGGTCCTTTTGGTGATGACAGTTTGAGATAGAGGCTACCAAGGGCTCCCAGAGCAAAGCTGAGTAACATTAGTCTAGAGCAGCAGGTTTCATTTTCTCCTGCAAAACCTTGATTTTGCATCACCCTGGCCCATCGTCTGCTACAGTCCCAGACTTTGAAGGGCATCCGTGAACACTTTAAAGCTGAAATAACTCTTGTTCTCACTCCAAGGAAAGTTTCAACTGTAGATAGCCACACACAATACCAAGAAAAAAGGTTTTTCCTAAGTCATTCCATCTTACGCTTTAGTAAACATTCTTAGGTTACATTTGTCTCCACTTTTCAGAGATATACCTGTTTTTTAAGCTTTGCTTTGGAAATAAGCGGTAGAAGTGAAGGACAGGTTTAATCCACTAGCTGCAAAGTTACTTGGGGCCTGCTGACAAAATTGATCTTTGGAATCTCTCTCTCTCTACCCCTATCCACTTACAACTCGCTAGGGAAGAAGCTTGTTTCAGGGTCGTATTTTTCACTGTGAGAAAACAGAAGTATCTTGGCATACAGTGAAAGTTTGGCAGCATTTCTGCAACATACATTTGCCTCTGCTCAATTATCTCCAGGTTTTTATTTTAAAGCCTATGAACAAAAACCTTTATTGTTTCAGTGACACCTGAGCACAGGCTCATTAATAAATGGAAGGAGTACTTAGTGCCAAGAGGAACTTGCTGATACGAACTTTTGATGCGTTACCAATGTAGACAAGATGATTGCTAAAGCTTTCAGCCATGCACAAGAGCCATATAAACTACACCCACGATGGCCTTGTTAAGATATCAGATAGCATTGGTATTTTATTCCACTGTTTCAGGAAGTCCTGACATTAATTGTAATGTAGTATTTCTTTTCTTTAAGTGCCCAAGCATAACATACCCAAAATCTTAGAACAACTACCTGCTGGTTCTGCTGCAAGCAGTTTAGCAAGTATTTTAAAGTGAGATTCTTTTAGAACTTTCCCCCAAAGCATGTACTAGTCTTACATGAATTCAGTAGACATGAGGGGGACAACCTTTAGCTAGGAGAATACTCCCTCTTTAACTACAGAACAAGAAGCAAAGAAAACTTTAGAAAAAGCACCCCCGTGCTCACATACCTGCCTCCCTACCTACAGGAGGCCCACCCAGAAATGGGAGGGAGGGTAGTTGGGTCTCCAAGCTCTGTGCCCTTTGAAGGCTCTGCTGAAGTTGTCCATAACTGCAACGCTGACAGCAGCCACTCCACTGGTGTGCACATCCCTCCAGAAAATGGGCTCCACACAGGAATCTCAGGAAGGTCAGTGAAAACCATTATGTGAAAACAACCAGTTTTCTGCTACCATGCAAAAGATTTGAATCCACAGGGGAAGAACAAGTGGAGAAAGCTCAGAAAAAGGTAGATTCATAGAAAAGTAACAAACTTTGCATGAGGATTTACCCCAGAACAGGGGTTTAAGATATTGCAGGTTTAAGATATTTTTGAGAGACACTGTCAGTTTGTGATCTACTGCAACCTATTTTTTTAAGCTAAGTAGGTTGCTTCCATTTATTATAGGGATTCTCTTGGAAAGGAGCTTTGAAAGGGTGTAATTGTAAGGTGTTACATACTGCCAAATGCCAGGGGAAAAGAAAAATAAGCAGGAGTAAGAGGGATGCAAAACAGTGCTCAGGACAACTGATGAAAATATTTAAATATCAGATTTAATTTGTGTAAATTCATTTGCATATAGGTTTTCTCCTCCTGCTCCAAACCAAATCCTTAATTTTTGATAGTGATGACAGGCTGCCAAGAGAACCACAGGTAGTGGTTCAAAAGCAGTACAGTCTCCTATAATTTTAAAGGAAAGTTATTTTCCCCTGAGTGTTGCTCAAATTTGTGCAAAACAAGAGAACTGCTGGTGTTGGCTAAGCTCAGCAGTGGGATGGCAGGGAGGAGGGCACAGCTGATTCACTGGTGTTCGCATAACAGCAGCGAAGGGTCACGACGGGAGCGCCGCCGCGGCGGGACAGCCCGCACTGGGCCGTCGCCATGGCTGCTGCGAGCGCCTGGCTGTGGCGGCCCTGGCTTCTGGGGCGACTCACAGCTACCAGCACGGCTGGCGCTGCCGAGCTGCTCCTCTCCTCTCCTTTAGCATGGAAGCTTAAGCAAGGGCAGCAATGGGGGAAGTTTCAGAAGAGATTCAAAAGGAGAGTCAGGGTTAAAAAAAAAGTCTTACTTAAACTCTAAAGATACACCTGTTGCAGCACCAATTGTTTCCATATTTAAAGTCTAATTTTTGCAGGACTTTAGTCAATAATTGACTAGTTTTCCAAGACTGGCCCTCAAAACCAACTCCCTTATCTCTTTCTCAGCCCCTTTTATTTAGCTATGTAATTCAACTATAAAAGAGACTTAAAAGAAAGAAAAATTGAACAGCACAAGCATTAACATACAGGGTTTTGAGGTGTTTGTTAAGGAAGCCTGCTTGGATATTCAGAGTGTCAGAAAGACTTCAAGTCCAGTTAACCTGATATCAAGCATCTTTTTCATGAACCACAAACAGAAAAAACTGACAACTGTCTTACAGAGGTTACCAAGACCCATTTACAGAATCATGGGCACAAACAAGGGGGTTTTACGTGTTTTATTTGACCATTTGGAATGATTAGTATTTATAATCAACAACATAAATCCACCCCTCCATGAAAAGACTTGACAGCTTGTTATTGACAGGCATATTACAAACTGTTGAAGGGTGAAGAATTACAGACATATAAAAATGAATAACATATCATCATTAAATTGCCTACTCTGCTCAAAACTGTTTAATCCTCTAACTTCATAAATTAAGATTTTTAGAAAAAAATCAACACTTCATTGAAAAAATACATTATATTTAGTACACAGTGTAACAACAAAACAATTAAACTAGTGCATCAAAAGGCAAAGAGCTGAACCTCTCCTTCGGAGTATCAGTACCAATATTAATCCCTTACACAAACACAGTTTACAGCCCACAAAAGCTACCAAGAAGTCTTCAAGAAAACTCCTGCTGTGCAAATTTATCCCACCTAAAACCGTTTATTTTGGAGAACTTTCTCCTATATTTAAATTACTTTAAAATGAGGGCCTAAAATCCGATTTCCTTCACATCTGGAGTTCCCATCTAGATGTTCCTCCTGAAGCTAAAAAGGTAACCAACAGACCTGATGTATGGATATACATCAAATATCAGGATGAAACTCAAGCAGAAAACTGGCTTTAATTTCTCACCCAGTTAAATAGGTAACTGCTCAATATTCAGAGCCCTTTTTACAAAGGTTTTCAAGGTTAGTGTTTTACTGTACTGTTGTTCAAGGTTACTTCCATATTTGCATGGCAGCTTTACATGGAGCTATGCAGCTTTATACATACAGATCTGTGACCAATCAATAGGGCTGGCAGTATAATTGTTGGGAGGGGGAAATCATTCATCTCTCCAACATGGAATTTGGCAATCTCTTCTTCCAAAGAGAATTTGAAAAATAATCTTTATAATAATTTTCCAGTAATAATTCTGATTATATTAAATCTATCTTAGATTAAGAGATACTGAAGTTAATGCTTACAGGAGTCAGTCTTCAAAATAATGTGAATCAGAGTAATGTCAGTATAAATCAAAATATACTGCAAATATGCTTCTCAAGATATCATATTGCCTGCTGCTGAGAACTTCATACAGACCAGAGTGCCCTACCAAGTCTGGACCTGGCACTGTATGTGAAGTTAGACACACAGGAGGCATGTCTTGTAATGGCAGAAGACATCCACTTCATTCAAACTGACCAACAGAAAAACAGCAAAATAAATTCAGAAACCAGCAGAATTTGGTAAAAGGTGATGAAAACCCATTTAAGGGTTCATTATTTTTCATTACAATTTAAGGTATTGTTTTTTCATAGCTTGGAAAACCAAAGAAGTGAGCCACAAGAGTGGAATCACTCTCTCCCCGCCTCCCCTGCGCCGCTTCCTTAGGATCCTCGGATTTGAAGTTTCCTCCAGTCCTTACCTACTGAGGCCTAGAAAAAAATCTGAATAAGGATAGATTGCAAGTTCTTAAGGACAAAGACTTTTATACCTAGGAACAACAAGATTAAACAAAAAATACAAATTACATACAGCTGTGCTTTAACTATTTTTTGCTCTAAGGTTAGCTCCATCACAGGTCAAAGATCCATCTATCACCTGCAGCTTTAGGAACAACAGGCTGATTTTTCACACATTATCTGACATAAATGTAAATGCTCTGCATGTCAGCAGGCACGAGTTGATGACAGAGGTTTATCCTTTACATAGTGCAAAGAAAAACCCAAGGAGTGCAAGTTAAACTTAACTCATTTCAATCCTTTCATTGCAGAAGAGGTAGCTTGAAGTTAAGGCACATCCTGCATTGCCTGATCAGTCATAAATTACACTGGAAGAAGTAATCAAATGCACTTGAAGTGCTGCATTGCCTAGTCTTCAACTGCAGTGTAGAAAAAACAAAAAAAAAGGTACACTGTGTAAAGGAAATTTGAGAACCACTGCTTACAACTACATGGGGCCACAGGCTCATTAGGCTTTACTGGCATTTCATTCTTTGAGAGTGAAAGGCACGGACACAATCATGAAAGTGTTAAAACCACAGCATCCTTCTAAAGCTATCTAAAAAGCCCAGGAAGTTAAGATCTTGCCATTCAAAAATATTTAAATCTCTAATTTGGTCTCCATCATTACCTTAATCTAAAATATTCCTCTAAAAATTGAAGGGTAAAAACCCCATAACCAGGGGATGGGGTTACAGTCACACTGACACCTACTCCTCAAGTAAACCTCTAATAGTAAGGACAGAATGCTGATTCCCTGCCAACAGATGAATCTCCATATAGCATTAAATTGTCCTCGAAGTTTGAAGTGGCTCTAATCCAGAGCAATGTGAAACCTGGGTTCTCCCAGCACAACCGCCACCTCAGCTGGCTTCAACGTGGAAGTTGTCAAACTGGGCAAACTCGAAGGAGCGCGTCCCGATAGCAGCCCAGCCGCTGCTCGGGCTCCCGACGGTGACGTTCTCCCACAGGGGATAACCGTTCAACAGCCCCCAGGCAGAAGTGCCCTGCCAAAAGAAAGGAGAGAAAGTTACCTCTGTAAAACCCAGGGACTAAATGGACTGGCACGGAGCCATTTTGCATGGCACAAGGGTGATTAAATTCAGAACGACGTTAAGTGAACTTTCAATTACACTTCATATATTTTCCATGCAGAGGTGCCTCCAGATCTCCAGAGCCTCTCGGCCATGCGAAATAGAATGGATGCATTCACAGTGAATGTATGAAAGGCTCATTTTCACCCAAAAGCTTTGCAAATTTATTGAAGAATCTAAAAGATAAACTGTTTTTTCCTCTTGCATCTGCATCAGGCCAGCTGTCTTCAGGAGAGCAGCAAAACTAGAGCTACCTGATTGCAGAGTCCTCTGTGGAATGTGACATAGTAGGCATTTATTCTACAGATTTAATCAAAAGTCAAAGGACAAGAGATTTATTTTAGTCACTAACCTAACAGGAAGAAGAAAGGACAGACGAACTTTCAAGTATAACCTTGCCATAAAAACAGTTTCAGTAAAAGTCACTTGATGTATTTTGCTAACATATTCCACTAAACAGCAGTGCAAAAATATTCCAATACTCTCAGCTCGGCAGCACTTAAGTGGCTCCATTTACAAGGGTGGCGGGGGGGGTAACATCCCTACAAAAGGCTACTGCAGTAGTTCTCTAACAGTCCTCAGAATGGAGAGAGAAAAAAATCAGGTTAAAATCTTTCATAATGCTAAGAGATTCAGCTCTATCCCACCTGTTAACAGCTTTCAACTAATCTTTGTGGTTCTTTTCTATACCCTCTCCAGTTTCTCACGATCTCTGTGAAATTACAGCCAGCAAAACTTGTTAAGACATTCTAATATTAGTTTCAAATAACCAATAGAAACATCTTTATTTCAGACAGGGCATTTTGATGCAAACAGATAGCCAGCTGGTATTCTAGCCACCTGCATCTCCTTACCTGGATGTTGAGAGTTAGCGTGTGCCATGCGTTGGCCCGGACTCCAGACAGTCCTTTCATTAGGATCTCTTTCCCAGCTGCAAAACAAGCTTGAGGTCAGCAAAGTGTCACTGCACACCCTTGCTGTAAGGCTGACAGCTAAGCAGCAAGCAGCAGGAGGAAACTAATACTCCATTTTCAGAGGTATTCAGAACCAGTAGCTTATGGGTTTCAACTGCCACATGAGGGGATTATCACACAGACCTGAACTCTGCACTGCCAATGTCACTCTCCTGTTTTGTCAGGAGTGTTTCACCACTGAAATCTGTAAGGGTTAAAAGGCTACTAGGGACTAAAATAAGGGGAGCCCATAATAGGAATATAGTTCCACAGAGTGTGACAGAGGTTATTGCTCTGCTTGTTCCACAAGTGTTCTTGTTTATGCATTAGTTCCATTTTAAACAGCTTCTGCTTTCCTGAGTTTGAGGCATCACATTAGCAAGTTGCTTAGTTCTAGTCAAAATTTAAGCTGAGCAAAATCAGGTGGAACTGACATCTGGATGGAAGACGTAGGAGGAAAAAAAAAGGCAGCAAACAAGTAGCATCTTCAAATATTCAGTACAGAGCCTGAATATGAAATTAACCATCTTCTAGAAGTAAAAACACTGAAAATAGCCGTGAAGAAAATAATCATTTTGCATAACCAGCATCCCAATCTGAAATAATGAGCTGGTTAATCAATTTTCCCTCATTTCAGCAAGGAAAATTACTCTTGACAGCCTGAGAAAGTAATTGGGTAATGTTGCCATGTCCTATTAAAAATAAATATTTGATTCCATCCTTAATGTATGTATATTTTTATACAGCTGATACTTGAATCGTTTTGGAGTTAGATTACTGTGAAGCTTCCCAGGTTGCAATATTATGCTAAGAGACGATGTGACGCCTTTTCTATTATACCTGCTCACTATTAAGAAGGGAAGAAAATAGAAAAAAGGAGAGGGAAATGAAGAATGGTTACCAAATGGAAGAGAATATTGTTAAGGTCCAGCTGTGCAGTGTGAAATGAGTCATTAAATTGTATTTCCAGGAATCACTGGAAGTTATAATTTATACTCATGAAGCGTCAGGAAGAGACATTTATACCAACAAAAGCTGCCACCATTTCAAAGCAAGTTAAAAATGAACTTACAGCCATCGCTCTAGCATACTAAAACATATAGTCTTTCATGTGCCTGCCAAGTGGTGCACAGGTGAACGTATGAGCACCAGCATCACAAGCAGGACATGCTCTGTCCCCACTGAACTGAGCTGACAGAGCATAAGGCACAACTTGTGGAACAGCAGGCCACTCATCTAAAACAGATTTACCCATCCTGACTTACCCTGCTGAGTGAGATGGGCCACGGCTTTCAAAGGCGTTTTCTTTTTAGGTATAGTATAAGAACCTAACCTTTCTAAAATTGTCGCCACTATGACAGCATATTTACAAAAAGCAAGGTAAGTTACCCGAACTATTAAATAGGTTTTGTCAACTCCCAAAACTCCCAAAAGCTGCAGATACTTATTGTGTCAGCCAGTTGCCTTCAAGTGTTCCCTCTGCATACAGAGCACATACATTAGAGCACAGCAGGTTAAGTTCACAGTGACAGCAGCTGCGGTATGAAATCTGCACTGTTTTAATCTTCAGTTTTCTAGAGGATTTTTAAGGTGAGATGTCCATACATCAGCATGTGCTTTAGTAAACAGCTGCTCACCTAGATCACCAGTGACTCTGTAGGTGCCATCTGCAAAAACCCAGAAGAAAACCCCCTTGGTGCTGCGAACATATATGCCACCGTTGTCAACTCTTCCTGCAACAAACACCCCTCCATCATGTGGCTGTTCTATGTAGACGTCACAAGTGACTGTGAAATTCTCCCTGCAAGCAAAGCATAGGGTTTATCAAGCTAAGAATGGATTTTGAGAAGGCAGATGAGAGAAAGCCTTTCTCTACACAACCACCTCCAAAAGCAACCTTTCTGAGGAAAGCTTTAGCCACCCTAATTGCTACCTGGAGCAGGATATGTACAGATCCATCCTCACCGATTGCCTGTCTAGACTGGAGTAGTCCTTCACCCAAAAGTTTATAGAGCATCCTCTAAAAAATTCCTCTTCTCAGAGTAACAAAAAATAAGCATCTTGTAAGCAGACAGAGATTGTCTACTTGTTACTCAAAGATCTGCATCTCCAAAGGAAATACATGAGGTCTGCAATGAGTTAGAAACTCATAATGTGTTAGAAACTACTTCCTTAGATGACTACATTAATTCCAAGATTTTAATTCATAACTGCTCAAATTTGATGTTCATTTGTCCAGGGTTTTTAAACACAGGTCAAGTCTTAGGCAATCCAGATGCCTTACCCAAGCAAATTATGAATATAATTTGTACATGAATATCAAGAAAAGTAACAAATAGTTATACTAAGTTGAATTCATTTGATTTTCCTGTGCAATAGCAACACTTGAGCACACTTGTAAAGCACCAAGCTGGGCACAGGATGACCATCAAAAAGAATAAAAAAACACCATAAATCAAGTGGCACCTGGAAAACTTACACTTTTTTTAAAAAAAAGTTGCAGTACAAGGTCCTTACAAAAACTAAAAGTGTTCATCTTAGTAATGTGTGAACAAGCTAAAAAACCAGAATTCCAAGTCTGAAGTGATTTGGAATAAAACGATATTAATATAGATACAACTAGCTGTATGTTCAATAGTTATCAGAACAAAACATTAACAAAGTGGGAGCGCAATTGCAGAGCTTTTCCATGCAGAAATGTAGCTGTGCTCTGTAGTAGGATAGCCAAATTCACAGTTCCAGGGACCACTCACAAGATGGCAGTCTACAAACAAATAACTGAATTAACTACTAAACTATTCCCTTGTATTTCCTTTTCTTACCTTCTTCTTGATACAATGTTAATCAAATCACTATGTAATCAAGCTTCATTTGGACAAGCAAGATCACTTACTGTAATTTAAACCAAATCAATCTTTTGTCCCATTTAAAAACACACTGAAACTCGGTGAACACTGAATTATGACTCTACTTGCTCAACACTAGAAAACGTTACCAATATACATGAGGAAATCTCTATCTTTGAAGGTTTTCAAGACTCATCTAGACAAAGACACAGCTAATCTGTGTCTACTAGCAATAGTCCTGTCTCAAGCTGGGCTCTGGAAGTCCCTTTCAGTCACCACTTCTACATGCCTACAGCCTGAACACAAACACCCTGTCCAAGAGGGGTAAGGCTGGGGACATGTGAACCCATCAAAGCCCACACCCATAAGGAAGACATCTTCCTAGGCATCACCAGAAAAGCGTGGTTACATACCAATTAAAATTTCCTATGATACTGATGGTTTGATCTGCATCAGAGACCCAAGTGATGGGTCGCTCAACTACCACCTGGCGGAGAGTGAACACATGATCTCCTGGATCAGAAGTGTTTATGAAGTACTCAAATACCCCCGTCTGATCTGCAAAATTCGGAGCTTCGCTGAAAGGTGGATTACCTGTTCAGAGAACAAGAGAGATAAATACAAAAATTTTTCTTCAGCCCAATCCTGCTTTCAGAAAGTTCCTCTGAAGAGAGTCTCCATTCCTCCGATTCACTTTTATCATAGTACAGACTCCAAAACGATCTGAATTTTGGGAGCTGGGAGGTTCTGTTGGGTTTTGGTTTTTGTTTTGAAGCAGGCCCAAGTTTATACATATGCATAAAAAACAAACAAACAAAAAATCAAACAGCCTTTTTCTCTTCCTTACTTCCAAAAGCTACTCCATTACAGTTATCATTCGCATCAAGAAATTTAGAACTGTTGGTGGCCACAGAGTTAAGTCACAGTACTAAATGCACCTTCTTGCAAGTGAAGTATGCAGGTGTAAATTGTCAAGAGAAGCAGATATAAATACACAAAAACAAAATAAATATATTACTTCATGTCTGTACACACACAGATGACTCAAATACCATAATGGTTGCAGCCTTTCTATCTAGAGACTATGTCTAATTAAAGTTTCTGGACCAGAGAACTCAAACTTACGAATATTGAAGTCATCTTTGTAATTAGAAGGAAAAGGCTGAGATGGTGGTGGGTCTGGGCAAATGCATTTCTTCCCTGTCTTGAGCGTGGTTAGAGTGTAGACTTCATCCACGTCTAGATCTAAAGAAAAGCTTCCCCTCCAGACCTGGAATTAAAGAGATCAAGCTGCAAAAGAGATCAAACTACTAAACAATATTTCCAAGTTTCTGAGTTAGAAGAGATTTAAGGCAAAAATCCTATCTTCTTGTCTCAGTGTTTTTTTCCTCCAAGCTATATCCAAACTGTTCCCCCAGCTTCTTTATAACCTTCTTCGGATAAGTTTAGTAGAGCTAATAAAATTGTATTCCAAGGGAGAAATTGAGATATGCCTTAATTATGTAGTTAAGGCATGAAAGACCAGGACTTTCAGCAAATGGGGAGGAAACACTTGAAGGTGGACAGATCGACTTGTAGGAATGCTCATTTGTAGGCAGGACTTAAATAAATCACAGGCAAGACAATGTTCCTCACTCTTAAAAAGCAAAACGTATCAAAGTCATTAGTAAATAACATGGGAAAGTGCATTTTTACCAAGTTTGTGAAGAACTCTATTTTCACTACTTTGGGTAGTGAACACACAGACATAATTTCAAAAGGGGTTCTTTACTCCAGAATATTTCTTCCAAATGCACCCAGAAAACATGCAGGTCCCACAGATATGACAAAACATATGCAGAGAGGCTAGAAAGTAGGTAGCTTAATCAGGCCACCAGGTCAGAGAAATACTATAGCTATGATCTTGCAAATCTTCCTGTAGCACCAACTCCAAGGCTAATTCATTCCAGCGTTAACCCTTGGCAGATCAGCATGAACAAGGCTAAACTAGACAAATAATGCCTGGGTCTGCCAGGCTGGCATTTTATTATATTGTTAATGCACAGGTTTAGAATAAGGTAGGGCAGGAAATGAAAAAAGGTAACATCATTAACACATTTGAACCAAGTAATTGATTACTGTCAAACCACATACTTGTTACAAAGCATTGATGCATCAGCCCCTGCACAATTCATATCAGCAGCCTACTCAGCATTTATATTTATGAACACACATAGAAGACCATGAAGCTTCTCTCTGAAGGCACACTCAGAAGGGCCTGATTCAAGTTGCTTGTAATTATTCTGATATATGGGAATGCTACTTTTTTATTTTGTAGCTCTATATTCTAAATCAAAGAAAGAATATTTTTCCACTATCAGTTCTTAAAAGCAAGATTACTATGGAGAATTAAAATGGAACCATTTACCTTTACAGGATGGAGTTGCTGGAAAAAAGTAGACTGGGCAGATTCAAAGCCAAGCCTAGAATACCACACCTGAAGGGTTTTCAGCATATACTGCAATGAAACATAATATAATTTTAAGCCCTCTCACATCCACCTTTAGAAATATCCATCCCTTAAGGGTGTCTACATTTCATTAGGTCTACAGATGTCATGGGAAGCCTCCACTCCATTTATCCAGGCAGCCATTACACACGTTAACTTTCTGCAGATGACTTACATGGATAAGTCTTTGTCCCAACATGCAGCAATACTGCTTACCAAGATAGCAGCCAATGCGATCACACATATACCTTTACTATTAATCAGTGACAGCATCCCTTTAAGACAAACTCTAGACCTACTAACAACAAGCATGAAAGTCTCATGCTAATTTTGCTTTAATGAAACCTAGTTCTTTGCTGCTCATTTTTGCACTGAGTTTATAAATATCCACACTCTTGTGACAGTGCCGTATCAACTACATTAGTTACTGATTTTACATAGACAATCCCTGCTATTTCTTTAATTACACAGAACAGTGAACAAGGCAATCTAGAGTCTTAGATAAGCTGTCTGACACTTCTCCTAAAGGGAATTGTAGAATCAAATCAAATCCTTTTATTGCTACAGTATACCTTTCCTTCTAAAGGAGGAAAATCTAATGACATCAGAAAACAAATTCCAAATATTTAAACACTCCCAGCTTCTGAGAGCAATTATTCAAAACAGCTACTAATAAAACACACTCAAATTTACTCTATGATGAGTGAATGATGCTCATCATTCACATTTCAGAGAGCAATTCAGTTTAGTGAAACAACAAAACCCAGGAGATACTCAGAATATCTCCTTATGGAATGGAGCAACATGACTTAAAATGTACAAATGATGGCAGATTTTTCCCCTGGAAAGGAGCTGACAGCAACTACAAATATCCCGGCTATGCTAGTCAATCAAACTAAGGGAGAAAGGAAGAGCAACCAGCCTTGAAATAAATCCTGAAGAAAAATCCCAAATGCATTTCTATTCTAGGGATTTATTTTCCTCAGCATACAGATGATTAGACTGCAATAGCTCTACAGATTCAGTTATGACAATACATCTCATGGTAAAAGCAAGAGTAAAATGCTTTAAAATTTGCCAGAGGTGCAATAGCTTCTAGATAGCGACTCACTTAATACATCCAGTCACTGTTGTATCTACTTACAAAAGATCCTTTGAGGTGGAAAGTTGCTCTCTGAGGTGACACATGGAAATGAGGCAGTAGAGGCCTGATACACTGAGAGTGATTATGACTCTGGGGAAAAAAGTAACAGCAGGAA
>NW_010588923.1:465223-488836 GCF_000705375.1 Tinamus guttatus | reverse complement strand
TCACCAGAAAGCAATGATGACAGCAACAAATAAAACATAAAGAGTTGAAAACTGAACTTATCTATTTCCTTCTATCTTAATGATAACTATCATTATAATAACTTAATAAAGTTATTTAGAATGCTGCTTAAAACAGAGCATAGCTTCCTACCAAGAAGTCATCAAATTAAGGCTAATTTGTGATATAAAGATACAGTGACCACCAGGAACATTTTGATAGCTGCCCATTCAAAGTTTAGAAAAAAAGGACATCTCGTGGACCCAACTAACAAAACTATAACTATTATCAAAAATCTTCACACAAATTGAACTGAGTAAATCCTAAATTATCCATAGCAACATACTCCTTTATCTTTTCTAGTTTGTTGGAGTTGCTGAAGCACATTACCATAGTTTCAATGATAATTGTAAGGTTTCCCAGGCCATCAGTCAGAGCTACAAAGCTGCCACCTCCTTCTAAGTGTCCATCCACTTGTAAATATGACCAGCCTGGTTGAGTAAATTGGGTTGTGTGTGCTGAAATAAGACAAAACAAAGACAGACTAAGTCTGGATTAAAAAAAAAAAAAAACTAGCATTTATAGTCTAAACTTCTCACGCATGCTTTCAAGCTTCTTATTTTGCTAAGAAAGCAATGAAATTTCCAAAACAAAGGTCACCTATACAAGAAGAAAGATTAAAGAATTATATTTAGGCACAATTTAAAACATGATCTTAATGGCAAAAATAGCAGTTGGAAAATATTAGCAACTATTTAGGTAGGAATAAAAAACACTATCATGGTACTAAGTTCATCCTTTAGATGCAATGTGAATGTTTATCAGTTTCTCTTTCACATGTACACTTCATTTTTACCAAGAAAACGGTTGAGCTAGAGAAAGCATATGAGGAATATGAGGAATAACTAAATATCGTAGTTTTCAGCACATAAGAGAAAGTACTGAAGAGGGATATGGCAGGCCTGAGCACCACTGAAACAGGAACTCTTCGCTCTCTCTTCTGAAGCCCAGTATGGCTTTTTGTTCTTCACTCCCTTCCTCTCTTCTCTCTCCCCCCACTTCTGCTTTTATTTTTTACATACACAGTATATATACTAATGGAAGAATAAAGATTAGGGACATTTGCCTTGATTCTTCTTGGCAGCATTGCTTTTGCCACCTGCTCTACCTATAGCAAAGACAAAGATTATGGACGGACTCTGCAACTGCCAGTGAAGGCAAGTGCTCACAGGTAGGTGCAGAAGCACTCCTATGCCCCCAGGTACAAGAAAATGTTGCCTTGCACAGGCAGCCTCCAAAGCACACAGAAGTGCCTCCTTCTAGATCCTCAAATGGAGACATGCCAAATGTCTAATTAGGGAAGGAAAAAAAACATACAAAAAATAACAAAATAGAAGCAGGCAAAGCACACACACCTTTCCTGACATTTCAGATCCAAATATTTTAACAGTGACAGCTATAAAAGGCAGCAGTTGGTTTATTTGTGCATACACCCCAAGGTCAAGTATTTAGATTACCCCTGCTATTGATTTTCCTCCCTTCTGATAAAGGAGTGTTTTTTTTTTCCCTCCTCTAATTGGTAGAATAGTTTCACAGAGCTTGTTTAACTTGGTATGAAAAAATAATACACACTAAAAGCATTAAATCAATAAAGTACTTAGACCTTTACGCTGTAGTTTAGGTCATTTTTGCAATATATACACCTGTGTGTGTGTATATATGCACACACACGCACATATACACATACACACACACACCCTGCTCCTTACCTGTAATCCAGATAGGTGCTTCTACTCTGTAGTGGCCACTCCAGGGTTCTTGTGCTGTCATCAGTCCACATCGACCAAAGGGCAGTTCTTCATAATAGCTAGCCACTAAATTCCATGCAATGGTTCTGGAGAAAATAGGGATTTTGCTTCATTCACCTGGGTAGTGTTACATGGTCACCTCCTCTTCTCTGTTTTCCACCTAATTCTCTCACCAAGCATTTTAAATTGAAAATCTATATATATTCTAGAAAGCAAAAACTGCCTTTTCTTAGTTCACTTCCACCCTAGTTTTTACTATTTACAAGGGAAAAAGATAAATCTACACACACATATATATAAATATATAATCTTTCTTCTGTACTTTTCCACTACTCTTTCCTCTACGTTAAGAGGAGGAAACAACTACTTTGCCTGGTGAGCTTCCAGCAATTGTAACCATATTAAACAAGCTAACAACTTCAGGTCTTTTGACTCGCCTTCATTTAAATTCTGTAGCTGGGCCTTGGAACCAGATCCATGCACCCATAAATGTGCAAATACAGCTTTAAGCTGCTATATTATTTATCTGTTGTGAACTGATGAGTGTAAAAGGTCCATTTTCTAAAGTTGTTCCTACAGATTTATTTACATTCCTACCTGCTGCTTTTCACTGAAGACAGCCATAAACTAAGAAAGACTAAGAATCATATGCATAGCTTAGTTTTAAAGTTATTTCCCTCCATTTCTTTTTCCCTGCACTGTTAGGGTTCTTTTTATGACCATTCTCATTTTAATAAATATCCTCAGATTCTCAAAGACACAAAACTCAGTTGCATCAGCCAAAGGATGCACAGGAACTCAAAAACACACAAGTTTGTGGGACTTCTATCCTGGGCTCAGTACTTTACCACCTTTGCACAGACACTGAGGGCAGACAGAGCTTCCCTTTACCTTTTTCCTTACCATGGCAAAGGGATACATGGTGAAGTACTTTGGACAACTCTGGAGCATGAGGCTGTGAAATTGAGCAACAGCAAATAGCACTTACGAGGTCATGTTTCCATTCACGTAGTTTTGGTTGAGGATCCGAGCCCAACAGCCTGCACCTATTTCATCATTGAAAGTACTAAAATCTTCTGAAGACCACAGCTTCTTCTGAGTTAATATAGCATTTGGCACTGTTTTTGTTCCAGGATAGTGAGCCCTGCACACAATATTTTTAAAAAAAATAAAGAATACTTGTCACAACAAGAAAAAAATAAACAAATTCTGAAACAAGAAAACTTCCCTTCTCCAAACAGAAAATGGAAAGTAATCATGTGCTTTGGATTATCAAAAACTAAAAATTAATACTACGGATCTCTCTGTTACTAAGTAGCTCATCTCATTTGCATCACTACAAGATTTCCTCCAATGCATGCCAGTGCATAAGTAGACCTAGTTTTAAACATAGTCCTACAGTTTCCTAAAGCAAAGCTCCATCCTAAATTTTAGCTCAAATGCTTTCATCACTGCTGTCTTAAGAAAAAGCATGCTATACTTTGCACTAAATAAAGCTCTAAATAATTATAAATCAAATGATATATTACAAGCTATTCTTTTAAAACCTTAATCTTGTAAAAATCCTAAGTCATCATCTAAGTAAAGCTGACTAGTTTTGTTCACCTTTTTATTAAGCTGACCTTCCAAACGAGGTCAGCTAGTTGGACTAAAAAAGTTTAAAAGACATCATAAACCTAAATTAAGTGACACTAAAAAGCTCATTTTCTTTGCAAGCCTTTCCTTAGCATGAGAATGCAGATTTTTACAAGTGAAGACCACTGAGCATCCTTAGCTGCAACATGGATTCACTGTGTGTCAAAAAAAAAAAAAAAAAAAAAAAAAAAAAAAATAATTTGCAGAGAACAAGGTCACAATTTTCCCCCCAAACAACACATGGCAAAGCTAAATACACACACAAAAACCAAAACTAACAGCACAGGAAATGAAAGCACACAAGTTTCCTGTACTATTAGCCTGAAATTTAACAAACTTACAAATCTGTAAGCCAGGGACACAGAAAATACCGTATTTTTCTAGGTTAATGGTTTGATTTGACTTCCAGATTGGGCCTTGAGCCCAACAACTATACTAGTGATAGCCTGCAGAAGGACTGTTTTCCACTTCAATGGGTCTTGGAGTACTTCATCAACAGAATACCTATCTGTTACAAGAGTAACAAAATATTTTCAAAATAGTAACAATTACCAGATATACTTTTTGTAGTGCTTTTAAGTAAGATTTTTATACAAAAAACTCCCATGTGAAAAAAATCCACTGTTCTTTAGGTTGGGCAAAAGTTTTGTATTTGATAGATATATTAAAGTAATATTAATTTTAACTGTACTTTTGAGCTGTGAATGCTGCTTGGCACTGTTGCCTGCAGTGTACCAATGAGGCACTAAAATCCTTTGTACAGATTCTGTTTTGATGATAGCAATGGACCAAAGGGAAAAAGGGGGAAATCAGGGCAGGAACAAGCAGGGATTTCACTGTTTTTCTTTAATACATCATGGCAAGGTTACAGAAATAAGATTAGCATATAGAATATCACCATTGCAATGAGCTTTACAGAATAGCACTACAGACAGAAAAACCTCAAGGCTTGGTTCTCAACATTTTTCAGCAATTAATTTTGGTAACTCACATGACCATCTTTCCCATTTATTATCCCCTACAGGCACACAGGAACAAGATCTTTAAAGGGCTAAGAGCACACTACTGCAGGTTCCATAAGCCCATCAAACTATCACTTCACATCACCTTTTCTTGGGAGGTTCGCTTGGGCATAATTTAGCTCTGACCAATTTCTCCAAAAGGCCTAGTTTTCTATAACACTTGCATTCAGCCAAAAATCTCTTCAGAACAGATCTAGTTAAGAACAGGGGTGCTTTTACGTACAAACAGTGAATGTTGCCTCTTACTGCTACTCCTAATGTCACTGTCACTCTCTAAACACTTCCTATTTTCTTTCGATTAGCAGCAGAAAGAAGAAATGTGGTTTTTTTTTTCCTTCCTCCATTACCTTGAGCAAGAAAAATTTCATCTTTACTTGTACAACAAGCAAAATTGAACTAATTGGTCTACACTGTTACCATTAAGGCAAATTCCAGAGTTGCTTTTTTTTTTTTTTTTTTTTTTTTTTTTTTTTTTTACTGTAGATGTCTTGCAAGTCCATCCCTGGAAAACAATGTTTTCAAGAGCTACACTGTCATTTAAATGTGTTCAGAACAACCACAATACTTGTTTATACTTCATTTCACTGGCAAAATTGATGCAGACAGAATAGCTCTGAAAAGCTTTTTTCAAATATTATATTAAAGGACTTAGGAATGACCATGGTCACCAAACTGGGTAAAGCCTTTATTAGTATTTTTACAACATCTCTTCAGAGCTCATTCATTTCCAATACCTTGACAATAAAACCTGGATGCAAATAGCACAAAATAATAGAAAGCTAAACCAAAACCACATTAAACTAATTTCCCATTGAGCTTATCTGATGAGGGTTTACAGATCACAATGACATGGAGTCCAAAATTGATTTTATGTACAGTAATGTAAACTCCTGGCTGTTTGAAATACTTCTGCAGTTAAAAATATATTGGACTAGATCTCTAAAGGTCCTTCCAACCTTAAGGATTCTATGAAAAAGAAAACCCTGAAGAGAAGTGCACCACTGAATGCCCAGTAACCAGCTCATTCTCCACTACAGAGTGTTTCAGCTCCCTGTTAAACCTGAATCACAGCAGGGACTTTCCAGACATCCATGGATTTACCTCTGGCCAGACTGTTCTAAGCACTTTCACCTGTTGATCTATACATGGACCAAGTCTCCACCTGCAAGGAGGTGTTAGGATACTTTTGTTGTTCAGAATGTTCTTCAGGGACAAAATAGGGTTTTTGTTTCTTTTTGTGTACGTGTATGTACGCGTGCACATGTTGTACACGATCTTAAAAGCCCCAGATGGCCTGTGTTTGGAGGTGAAACTTTTATATACCTACCATGGGTCAGATATGCCAAGACGACTAGAAAAGGTAACTCTGGATGAAGCAGAAACAGGTATGTTTGAAGCATCTGATTAGATTAGGCAAGTTTAAGCATCTTAATAATTCAGAATTATTGTGAATAAATGAATAACTAGCAAGTCTTACTCATTTCTGTTCAGCAGATAAATCAATATTCAACCTCAAAATTAGTTTACTACTTTGCCAAATATTACCATTATCTGGCGAAATCCAGAAAAAACAAGTCAGCTTGTTGCTGCCTATTGTCCAAACATACTTCTCCCACCACAACAAAATAGGAACTAAGAAACAAGACATTAGCTTAGTTTAAAAACAAATTAATCAAAAGTGCAGCCAACAGGATTCTTGTCCATGATGGGAGATTTGTGACTACAGGGTCCAAGTCACCACCAGGAAAAAAGCCAATGCGACCTGCTGTGAGTTAGTAAGAAAGATTGTAATGTAAGACTTTTGGTTGCATATTAAAACAGAGAGGTAAAGCTATTTATAAATAAGCAAATAAAGACAAACTGAGAACAAGCCACCAAGAAAGAAAACGAGAGCCCCCTACCCAATGACATCGACCACGCGGTGGAGCTCAGGGTCAAGCAGCAAGGCAAAGGAAATGGGCTCCCACAGTCTATCGCTGGCTACGATCCTCACCTGCTGCAGACCATGCTTATCCAGCGTGTATCTTAACAGCTTTAAAAGAGGAAAGAACAGAGACGGGAGAAAAAAAAAGTTTCAAATATTTATTATTGCAGAAGGCAGTTTCTCCTTCGACACCAATTTCGACTTCAACACGTTCCAACTTTTTTCCTCCCCATCAACTCCAACAAAAACCCTTACACCAAACAAAAGGCAAACTGTCAAGCACAAGAGACTTCCAGGAAGGACAAGTTATCCATCTACCATAGCAAACCCCAAAGTACATGCATAGCAAAAGGAAAAATGAAAAATACTAGGTTCTCCTCCCCACAAAAAACTACAGATGAAGTTAAACGAAGGCAAAGCGTATCCCATGTCATGCAAGACAGTCTATGTGCAGATCAGCCATTTAGACATTGCAATGCTAACAGCTAAGCTACAAGCAAGGACAATTAAGTATCATGTAGTCTTTATAAAAGCAAAACAAACATTTAATTAAGAATAAAATAGGATTATTTCACCTATTCTCGCAACTGATCAGCTGTTTCAGTTTAGCAATGAAGCAACACAACTGAGACCATTTCTTCCTAATGCAATTAAAGGAAAAAAGAGAACCCAGACACACATATTTTACACCTTACTACTCAGCTATATTTCATTTCAAGTTTCAAAACTGCAAGCTATTTCCCAAGAGACACTTGAAGGCTTTAAGGATCATTCAGACAAATCTAGGGTTACATAAAAGTGACCCTAAAGAAGGCAGTTTCTTAAAATCCACAAGTCCACCCAGAACAAAGAGCAAGCCCCTACACTGCCTGCTGCACTATGTACTTGTAATTCAGCTAACATCAAGTCCCCAAGTAACTTGGAACATTCTGCATACTTCTACACTATGTAATCTTCTCCAATAGGCAATATTAACTACTAACTACAGAAAACAGTACTTTAAGATCTTTTCTGCATATCAAAATCTGAACTAGTTTGTGTGTGGCAGTTGGGCAGATGTAGTCTCAAATGTCAAGATTTCCTTCTCAAAGTCTTAAAATCCTTGTCCAAAAACAACATCAATACTATATTTATGCTTTATTTCCCTGGTCATTTTAAACTGGACTAAGGTAATATTTGGTTTATAAATGCAGCAGAAAGACCAAGACTAGAGTATTTAAAGATTGAAAGAGGTTCTTGATAGTTAGGAAAAAGCAATTATCACACCTGTCTTCAAGAAGGGAGGACCCGGGACACTATAGGCCAGCCACTAACCTCAGGCCCTGGGAACATCATAGAGCAAGGTTTCCTAGAAGCCATTACCGTGAACATAAAGGACAACAGGATAACTGGAAACAACAGCATGAATTTACCATGGGCAAATCATGCCTGACAAGCCTCACTGATTCTCTAACACAAGGACTACCTGTGATGTTGTGTACTTAGACTTTGGCAACGTCTTTGGCACAGTCTCCCACCAACGCAGGCAGCAAAGTCCAACCAGGGCCCAATTATTAATGAAGACGTTTTAAGATACATCCCAGAAGAGTAACATTAAGATATACTGTGTAAATACAAAATCAAGACACAGACATGTGAAACAGAAGTGAAGATAATCTTACAGGCAAAATAAAGAAGCATAACATAGCACAGTAACAAGAATTTAAGACGAATTAGGAAAATGGTCAAAGTCACAGATTTGGCAAGCAACTAGATAAAGGATATCTAAGACGTACAGACAGAGTGTACTTTTAGCAGCTTACTAACTGAAGGACATATGCAGAGCCACTATTATCTTTTTCTAGGTCAACATGAACTCAGAATTGCAGTTGGTATCTTAAAGTTAGCATTAGATAAGATGGTGCATTATTCTCATTTTGCTGTCCTTGTGCTAACCCAAATTTCTTAACTGATAGCAAAACTCCTGCACAGAAAGTTGTCCAACTTCATTTCTTATGATCAGGGTGGGAGGGCGGAAGGGAAGCAGCAATACCTATCCATGTACTTCATTAATGACACTGCAGTCATGAGGCCTGCAGGCTAACTAGCCTACATCTGGTATCTCCATTAATTGATCTTTATAGCATTCAAGTCTTTTATCCCTTTTAATGTGCTTCAAGCATTGGAATTTGTTATTATTCTATTATTCCTGTGACACAGTACAGAACACTGAAGAACACATTCAACACTCCACGTGTTAAAGTGGTCCAACAAATAAAGGATTAAGAACTTGCATTATGTGTTTATTATAATCCCATCTTTTTCAAGAAAGAATCACATGCCAAAAAAAATGAACTCAAACTTTTTTTCAGCTTGCCAGGTTTTATAAATAACTGCCACCATCTTGCAGAGAGACATATCACATGCTCATAGAAATCTCTCTCGAGAAATAGTGAATGCCTGATGTGCTTCTTTACCACATTAGTCAAACCCTAAAAGGTATCCACAATGTATTGTAACTAAAATAGGAATGGCAAGATTTGAAGATTGCCAATTAAATATACACCAACTTTTCCATTTCATTAGCCAATAATCTGCTGTAGGCATTGGCAATTAAATATACACAAACACACACACACCCCTTAATGATGGAAGACAACGTTGAGGCAGCACAGAGCTTATGGCATTTAAGCCCATCTTCTCAGAAGAATGCTTCTCCGCGCACGCACGCATTCAGTGCTTTCACTATGCACGTTTCATTAGCACGGAAATCATAACTAAAACAGTTGCTAAAGCACTGTAATTGCTGAGGTGCAAGTCTTGCCTACTCTAGGCAAGTTACATAAATGCAACGATTATAATTTCTTATGAAATTACTTGCTGCACTTTGGCATTGTAATTAGTATTTTCCAAGCAAGCACCTTTAGGTAATTATGTTTATATGCTGGATACATTAAAAAAGCTGTTTCTTAAGAAAAATCTCTGCTTGGCTGACCTGCAATGCTTTTGTACACTTGTTTTAACAAGTATGAGTGCAAAACACACCCTTACAGCTTAACGAGGATAAACATCACACTGGGGATCACAACCACATCCTTATCACAGGAAGAGAGGCATGCAGGATAACAAAAATACAAGTGAAGTAACGTAGACATGCTTAGTTCATTTGCACTATGAATGTGCTTTCGTACTTTTAAGAAAGCAGAGATAGGCAAGAAAGCAAGAGTAATAGAACAGATATCAAGCCAGCTGACTAAAGAAAGGTAATAACAGCGTATTGTGGAACAAGGGAACACGAATCAAGTTACCATTTGCCAGAACTGCAACTCCTAGAGATGTGCTAAAGGTCTCCCATAATTTGCTAAAATAGAAAGAGGAACTGGAATTTAAGACTTGAAAGAAATGATGAAACAGCAGTAAAAAGACTTTGTATGTGCACTGAACAGAAAGGAGAGGGGAGAGCAGGAAAGTCGGTCACCACTAATGTTATGATCACAAAATGATGTTTAGGTAGAAAATATGAAATTAGGATACAGAATTTCTGAAAATGGAGGTGAAGAATTGTTTACAAAAATAAAGAAGCAATGTGCAACACTCCTCCCCTCTTCTCCCACACTTACCCAACTACCTGAACAGCATCATTAAGATAGGGATCAACTATCATCTCCTTTGAAATGCTCCAATCTCCATCTGCAGCGATGATGCCAACGTTCCTTAGACCCAGTCTGTCCAAAGACTGTCGAAGCACCTTAGCAATAGACAACACCACTTAAACTACAGCCTTCATCAATGAGACAACATGAAATATAAGATAAGAAACAATTTAAGGAGTAACCGGGAACAAATGTTTTCAGAGAAAAATGATAAGAAAAAAGCATTTTTCAAGGAAAGCCATAACAACAAATTTGTTAAAATAATGCTTATGTTAAAATGGCAGGATCATCTGAGATACCACTACACAAAGAAAAGACTTGGGTTATTTCTGACACCACACATACCTAAACACCAACACTGCATTCAGTCACTCTCAAAATACTGACTCCATTCTTTGCATTTAAGTAATTCATTGTATATGGCTTTATCTCAAAGTCAATCATGCTACGTTACCCTAATAATGACATTGACTGGAGTGTGGAGACAGACATATCTCCACAAGTGATCCGGAGCAAAAGTTAAGCCTGATCCACCCCCCTCAAAAGCATATAAGAAAATGCAATTGAAGTTTTGAAATAGAGAAGCCCTTGCAAACATGTATGCATGGACACATAAGGAAGATTTTTTCCTAGTCATTTGAAAATTGGTAGGAATTAATTCTTTAAATGATTTCTTCTAATAATGTTCCAGCACTGTGAAGGAGAAAGAGTATTTCTATTTTGATGTAAACTCAAATAGTGACACAAAGCAAAAGTCCAAGCATTGATAACAGGCCTCAAGATTCAGAGCATTAGGGAAAAAAGCAAAAACAAAAAACACTCACAAAACACACACACTATGCATGTGTTTGATGTGACGGAGAACAAAAAGAGATTGTAGAAGATGTACAGATGGAACAACCACACTTCTAAAAACAAATGATTTTTAGAGACAAAATTAACTAACAAAAACCCTAGGGAGCTGAGGTTTCTGAAGCTGTTTCCCACAATATTTTTGTAGCTGAAGTCCAGACTGAACACCCTACCTTACAATGTACTGCAAATAGACAAGTGGCAGTGGTCAATCCACTAAAAAGGAAGAATTTCTAAAGGAAGATTCAGAAAACCTTGTGACAGATATGACACTAATATATTTTTCTTCAAGACTGGCGGGAAGTACATCCCTCAAATTTGTGCAGGATCTCAAGCAAGGAAGAATCTGACAAGTTACAAGAATAGCCTGGAATTTATTTGTAAGTGATTTTGACTTGGCACAGCAGAAATGCTCTAATGGATGTAGCTCTGCTCTGTACAAAGCAAGGGATACTCTGCTTCAGCTCTGCTGAAATGATTGAGGATTCTAGTAGTTCCCTAAGGAAAAATAGCACCATCTTACTGCTCAGAGAAGGATGATATAAAGAGCAGGTTGCATAAGCAGGGCAGGATTCATAATACACTGATTAACCAGGAAGGACTTTTTACACAGTTAAGACCTCAGCAGAAGCCTGTAGTCTCTCTGTGCAGCTATTTCAGTAACCTTTTGGATTATTTCTAATGGCCCCACATTAAGAGAGAAAATTCAATAAACTATGACCTACTTTTGGATTATTTCTAATGGCCCCACATAAGAGAAAATTCAGTAAACTATGACCTAAAAAGAAAGGTGGTCAAGACCAGTGTTTAAGAACAAAAGATTGAGAAAAGACACGACAACAATACTCAAATAACTGAATGATTGTTAAAAGAGGAAGATGACCATTAGCTCTCTGAAGAAGCCAGGATCAGGACAAAGTTACACATCCAAAGCTCATAAAGCAAGATTTATAGGTTATACAGTCAGAAAGCAACCTAACCAGAGAGATGGTTCAAGCAAAACAAGTTTAGTCTTGCAGAACTTCTGCCTAGAAAAATAATGTCCAAGACACAGAACTGTAGACACTCACATAAACTCCATAACATATGCAGAAGGGTTCCCACATTCCCCTACCCCATTCTCAAGTCTTTAAAAATATTCTTTACTTTTTAGGGTTAGTCCAAGATGACAGTATTGTAAAAGAAATGATTCAGTTGTTTATAAATTTATTTTTCAAATTTTAGTGTCTCTGTTTTCCTTTAACTTAATAAGAAACAGCACTAGAGCCTTGGTGGACAAAGTAATTCAACTGGCTGTTCTTAGAAGTAAAAATTCCATAAGATAAACAAGAATTCAAGCTAATTATATAATTCATTCCAACATTACAGGCAATAACAGTACACATTTAAGTAAGTCTTTTTCTAAATGGCTGACTGCAAACAGAACTATCACATTGCTCAGAAAGAAGAGAAACAGATTAAATGAAAAGCCATATCATATACTAGCCATATGTCCAAAAACATACTGGGGAAAAAGTGACACTTTTTAGTAAATACCTCGGTGGTTTTAGGATGATTTTTTTAAACTAAAGTTTTAGCTTTAAAGCTAAAAGCTTATTCCCCAATCAGTACTTGAAAAGCTAACCAGTACAGTGCTGCATTTCCACAAACAAACTGTTCTCCACATTCATTCTGCCCGCACTAGGGAACCAAGGCAAAGAGATGAGAAGGCTTCCAAGCAGCATTATATGGGACTGTGCTGCAAAGTAGAGTACTCCTATTTGCACAGTGTGCACAGGAAGCCAAGAAACAAGTTTAAAAAGCTGATTAGTGATACATTAATCAAGTGATACATTAGTGAAATTAATCTCTTCAATAATTCCTTTTACAAACAGTCCAAGTTTCATAGGCTTTCCAGGTAATATAACATGCAGTCAAAAAAATCACAGTTCAAAAAAGTATTTACTTATCTTCCATATTTCTAACATTCTTATTCTGGGCTTGCTTACAAGTACTTTCATGTCTGCCTGGTTTTGACATATAATATGGGATTTGTACTTGAAGCCCGCTCCCACCAAACGTGCACACACAATTCCTCCTCTGCACCATCACCATAACTTACCTACAATTAGGTTTACCCTTCAGAGACTATTAGTATCCTCAGTGATTTCTCCATTATCCTATAGCTATTTTTTAATGCAATCTAAAAAACCCCGAAACCTGCATAGCCCAAGCTGGGAAAAAAAACAAGAAATTAAAAACACTAGAAAACTTATTTTCTGTTTTGTTTTTTAATAAAGGGATAGCACTATGAACTCTTTTGCTAACCTTAAAAAAAGGTCAGGCACCCACATTATGATAGCATATTTTAAGAAGATTCTAGGCATACACACTGAATCAGTTTAGACAGGAATTCAAGTAAATTTACAAGCAAATCTGAACACATCCAGAGTTTTGTTACTGGGTATGCCCAAAGAATCAGACACTTTGACAGAGGTGCTAAGATTCTCTGTCTCACACTTCTGTAAATCTGTGTTTTATTCAGAATGGATATTGCAAGTCCTTCAAGAGCTTTATCACTGAACTTTTGCTAACCAAATCCAAAAGACACTAATGGTCAAGTAGGCTAAGGAAATGGGAGCCTAAAAAAATAACTTTATGAAAGGAGCTGTGGAATGAAGCACAGATAACAGAATTTGGTCCAAGAAGAGGTAAGTCTTGGAAAACAGGTCACTGTGTTGACAATAGCCTGGTAAATTAGTTTAATATACATGGCCAATAACATATTAACAATAACACACAACCCCCTCACACAACCGGAGAAATGGTATTTTTCTTTGTACCAAGTACACTGTATTCTATGTTTTCGCAAGTAGGCAGAATGTCAGCCTCATGAAATATACTCAACTTTTTGCTCTAATTGGAGGGCCATGTTTAAATGTTATACATAATTTCCTCTACTGTTCTACTAAAATTAATCATTGGACAAAATAAGCAGACAAGTTGCCAAAACCAAGTGACTAACATCACTCAGCATGCACGACTGCAAGAACTGAAACCTCTTTGTAATAGCAACTAGTTGATTAACTATAAGCAGATGGGATCCAATACATGTTGAGTTCTACAAAAAAAATTAGCAATCATTCCACATGCTTCATTCAGCTAATTTGCTTTAAGGAGAGGTAATGCATTTGCATCTTAATCTCCAAGCAGCAGCAAGGAACTGAACATATTTAAAATTCCATTTCAAAACAACATATCCACATCCCAAACAGAAGTCTGGGGGAAGAAGGAGGAAGAGGGAGGGTTAGCAATATCTTAAAATTAGATATATGAAAT
The DNA here is from genome assembly GCF_000705375.1 of Tinamus guttatus. The sequence goes on along the minus strand of NW_010588923.1, from coordinate 474,647 downwards.
ATGTGTTATTGAGCACCAGGTGTGATGATCTCTGCAGAGTTACAACACAACATTTATAGAAAAGGCAACCAAATAATATAACAAGAACATTGAGTTTAATGGCAGTAAAGGTATTATCTAAAGTGTAACTCTAAGTTCTAGATCTTTAACTTATTCCATAATTGTCTCCAAGTTGGTACAAATTGGATTGGGAGGGGAGGAAGAAGAGAAAAAAAGATTAACACACCCCAGAAATCTAAATCTTGTTAGCACTCCATAACTTGTAACTACTCTAAAAAATAAAGAATTCAGTAAGTGAAGTACTTTCAGCAATCAGTTAAGGTCCCTACTCCAGGCAAACTCAGATAAGTTAACTGTTTGTATAGGCCAAACTGCAAATAATACATTTACTTCAGAGACATATGGAAAATATACATACCTTGATATACTTGCTATTAAATGACCTTTCATTCCATATCTATAAAGCAAAAGTAAAAAGCTATTTAGCAAAACAGGATGTGTGAGAACATAATGAAAGACTTCACCCACAAGCTGACGCCATCAGTAATGAATCCCACAGCTGGAGCTTGCTAGAGGAGAGGGCCCCAGCTGGTTGCTAGCTCTCCTGGAGAAAAATTTTGCATGAAAGCTCAGAACAGGTGCTTGTTTATCTGACTGCAAAATCCACTGTCTGCCTTTTTGCTGAAAAACCTGTAATGCTGCAAGAGCCCAGGGAGAGCAGCGTTGCACACTGCAGTGCAGTAACAGCTGGTGGTCACTGGGAGACACATCACGGCTCAAGGTGCAGTCCCACAGAATGGGCCCTGCTGCCATACACTCATCCTAGCCCTCCTGGGTATTGAATGATTATCTACAGTTTCAAGAGATTATTCAAAGACACTGTTTTAGGTGGGTTTTTTTTCTCCTAATTCCCCAATTCACACAGGACTATATTCTTATTTGAACATGATGATGGTCTTCATTGCATAGGTAAACCAACACACAAAATAGTTTCCAGATTCTGCTGCTCTGGATTTCCATCTTTTATAGAGTGACTACTGAAATAGATCAAAGTTCAAGAGCTGAAATGTCAAATTTTCTTCTCACCAAATACTCTGGCCAAAAAAATACAGTCTCAGGAGCCTCCTTACTTTATCCTTTGACCACAACCTGAGCACAATGCCTCATATTCACCAGCAAAAGCTGGAAGCATCCTTCTAGAGATGTAGATCCCCAGACCCTTGGACATTTTCTTACAAGGGGATGTTGATGCCTGTTTGCTGTTGAGCCTAGTGAAAAGCCTGCCTCTCAAATATGCCTAGAGTTCAGTGTTTCCTCATGGCCATCTCTAGGCAATGACTCTCAGTGTGGATCTTGCATCTTCCAAAAACCACACGCAAGTCAGTGGAGATCAGAAAGTTAGAGGGCTGTTTCTTTGTAGGATGAAGGCACCAAAAGGATATTTCTACAGCTTTCCCCAAATGCAAACATGCTTGGCTTATTTCTGAAAAAGAAAGTTATCTATTGAAAAGCTCAGGTGATCATATAACAACTCATGCTATATATTTCATAGCACATCCTGCAAGTCAGAAGAGCCGTAAAGGCTACAGTGTAGAAGCACAACATGGTTTAAAATGTTTTAACGGTTTCTGAGTCTTTGAAGACTTGACTGTTTTCTCTGTGCTTCACATTATACCCACAAAGAAATCAGATAGCATGCACTAACAGAGCACTATCCATGAAAGCAGAACTCGATCTTTCTTAGAAATATAGAATTAAAAAGACCAAATATTGTGCCAAGTAACAACAGGGAACCCAGAACTTACCATACCTTCTACGATAAGAGCACAGCAACAAGAAAATTTGAATCGGCACCCCCACCCCCACCAAATTAATTGATTTTCAAGAACATCAGTGTTTCACCCAGAGTGCAAGATTTACATAGATGAGGTAAGTCTGCAGCATCAAGGGAAACACAATCCAGAGATAGGTATCACACATACCTTCCCCATTACAGTATGGAGATTTTCTTTAAGGGATAAGAACCATTGCTTCACTCCGAGTTTTACCTTTTCTGCCCTTACACAATTCTCACTTCACCATTCAATAGCCTGAAGTCAATGACTTAGTAAGCACAGAACTGATTTTAGAGGACACTTATCCACCTAGATTTTTCTTAGTTAAGGAAAAAAGTTGATTCGCAGCCTATTAATCAACTTTTTTCCCAGACTGTCTGCATCCTTCCTCTCACATCCAAGTTAGGGCAGTTTTCTCAGACATTACTCACTACCTGCATACTGTGCTGCAACGCCATAAAATAATTACACTGTATTGCAATTCATAAACCTCAAGCTGCTATAAATAACACGGTTAAATGGAATAAGACATATGGGCTTGCCCTTCAGCAAAACAGTGGCCATATTTTATACAAAGAAGTCATGTTAGCTGACCTTCACATTTGTTACTTAAATTGCCTTGTCAGCTGGTAATCCCTGAAACTCAGGCAGAACAAGCACAGCAGAAAGTGACAAGCCAGTGTCTCGAGCAGATTTCAGAATTTTCAAGTTCTTGGGCAACTCTGTTCTAGAACTGGGAAGGCAGGAATCTTGCTATTTTGCACTGTTTCTGCATTAATAGGTAAAGTAATTGTCAAGTAACACAGTCTCTGCCTTTCCACCTGCACTGGGAGGCAAAAACACCCTGAAATTACACAGTTGTTCTCCCTCCTTTTCCCTTCCCCCACTCCACCATAATCCTCCAAGCACTTGGAAACAAAAATTAAAAAGAAATTATGCAGGCAATTTTGCATTACTAACCCCAATATAATCGATGTCCAAATCATGATACTGTTTAGCTCCTAATATCCAGGAAACAATATAGTAAACAGTAACATCTGGATAGTCATAGGGCCAGTTCTCACCCTTCCCTATCCATGCAGGAAATGTCCATGGTAATCCTGTTAAAACAGAAGCAGCAAATTAATAAGGTCATTAAGGAGATGTTCTTCACTACTTGCTAAGCTTCACCAAGTAGCTGTAGATTGCTCTGCCTAACAGAAGGGGCACATATGCACTTCAAGTTCATATACTTACAGGAATACAATAAAACATACTTTAACTCAAGATGATTGTGACATTAATTACAATCAAATTTCTTTTTAAAACTAAACTCAGCATTACTAGAGAATAGTTCACTGTGTCCAAGCTCTCTGTTGTGCTGTATTAGCTCTAACAGGCCTAAGAGCTTGCGATTGTAAGACAACAGCTTATTTTAAGAATGAAGGTTTTAACAGTTTATAAGTTACACACAAGGAATCAATGCTGAACACCAAACACTGCACTGTTCTGAATATAACTTTCAAAAGAAGTTTGATCTGATCATAAAGGAAGAAAAGATCTGTACCATGAAGAAGCATTTCTGAGGATCAGCAGTTTACTAGATGTTGCAGAGCAGTAGATTTCCCTTAGCAGATTCTCCAGTGCTTTCAGCTGATACTCTAAGACACCATAGGCTCAAAGGCAAACCCACTCACAGACCAACCCTCCTTCCTTTGATTACTAATAGCTTCCTCCAAGCCAGGATCTTAACAATCTCAAATGGTAAGATTAATGGTATTTATCTGCAGTAACTCAACCAGCAAAACCTGCATGAAGTTATGATTTGCTGCTGCATAAAGCAGAACCTGCTGTCTAGAAGGGGTGGGATTAGATAATCCAGAAATTAAAGCACAACAGCCAGTACCAATGAAACCTTCATCTTTTTTACATACTTGCTATGCTTTTGTTCAGCATATCTCATTAGGAGACAGAAGCATGGTGGTTCTTTATCTGGGAAGAGCTTTTTTCAAACATTGCTGACACTGAACTGCTAAGGAATGGGTTTAACTGCATACCACATGATTTAAATAATTTGGTGAAGCCAGAATAGCACACACAGTTACACAGAAAGCGAGTTTTGTTCGGGGATAAGGCAATATAGTTATCCTTGCAAAAGCAGGAAATTTGCATATGTAGATGAATCACATGATCAAAAGTTTCACAAAGACAACCAATGACAACCTTTCATTTCCTGAAAATAAACTCTTAAGAGTCTAAAGCAATCAAGATATTTCACTACTTACAGGTGTGCATACATTAAAAGCTTTCATGGGGACATAAATTCTTTTGTGCAGCTTAGTCATTCATACTGGCATTTCATAGTAAAACACTTAACAAATAATCAAGTTAACTATATGAAAATCAGAAGAAAGTTGCAAGGCACATTTATTTCTTCTCTGGTTGCTAAACTACATAAGGAAAAATCAGCATTAGAGCATCTTAAGATGAAGACCAAATAACTTAGATGGGCACAATCAAATTACGCAGTGCATCTTCTCTTAATTATATAAAACATCAACATTTACATGGCTGAGCATCTTGAATTAGGGCTTGCTATCACCAAAGCACTTACTTATTAAGGTTACAGTAAATTCTGCAACCACTATTAACACATACAAAAGGGAAGCACCAAGGCATTAGCAATAGCATGGAACACTTGTATTTAAATTTGAAGGTGAATTTAATTGCCTTAAAAGCTAAGACAAATGCAAGTATCCCAGCACATCTGATCCATCAGCTAACTTTAGAATTTATGAGAAGAGTTTACTACAATTTGACTGACAACTTCAGCACATTGAAAAGCCCAGCCTTTAGCTTGGGACAAATAGTTCAAAGTTATAGATGGACAAACAAAAAAAATGTTTAAATCAGCAATGGGAGCAAGTGCTGACATTTGTGCCTGAGATTCATTAGAACTGAGATCTATCATGACCTGTGAGAAAGATCTCACTTCCTTTTTCAGAAGGAAAGTACATGCCATCTGGCATCTCACTGTAAACCAGCTGAGTTATATTCAGGCTCATTACTGAACACTTTTTGTAGTAAGAGGAAAAAACTGCTCCCCTTCTTTCATGTTCCGTACATTATTTTACATGACATGCACAACTCGGGCAGAGAGGAAGGTCCTCTCAGAACTCAGGTAAGAACAAAATACAAACAAATCCGACAAGATGTGGGATGGGAGGAGCAAGGTCATAGATTTGTAATAAAAACATATAAATGTATTTATACAGTTATGTTTATGCTACATCTTTTCTGTAAGTTTATTTTACTGTCTCTCCCCCACCTTCCAAAACTATTTTAGACATTATTTATTATTATTCAGAAATGCAGCTTTTGTGACATATCATTTTATGCTGATTGCTTTATTTGTGTGATAAAGCCTAAGCATTAATGTCACTTAGTAGAAGCATGTAATTAGAGTGCCACAGGATGTTATGCTAAACAGACTATCTTTAAACAAAACAAAAGCAAGCTGACCAAATACTTTAAGTTCTACTTGTTCTGCTGCAACATAAGGGTATCTGTCCATTAAAACTAATAAGCTAACTGAATCAGGTATGCAACTGACTAATTTTAAAAAAATTAAAAAAACACCACAGAAGTCTATTTGAAGCAATTTACCAATCAGTTTAATTTCAGGGTTCCTCTTTTTAGCCTCTTTCATCAGCCACCATTCATAGCCCCGGAAGTAGTTCTCATCATTTTCATAATGCATGTGGGAGGGCTCAGTACCATCTAGGAAGGAAAGAGGCAGTTCACAATTAGCTTCTGTGTCATTAGCTTCTATATATTGTCGTGTTTCCTGCATTGCTCGCTGCTAGAGTATGCAAGCACATAACTCCAATATGATTCACACATTCCTTGCAACTCAAACCAAAAAGAATACTGGGAGGCAACAGGCAAGAAACATTACCCTTCATTTTTAGATGAAGTACAACACAACTGTAAGAATTGTGTTTTTCTGTTTATGTTTTTTTTTAAAGGAATTTACCTTTGCCATATAATCTATGTTCATTATTATCTTCATCCAGAAAAACGTTATGAAAGCTACAACCACTATGAAAGCTACAGTATTAGGATCAGGAGTTAAAAAAATACACATAGCAAATAAAAGCATCAATTGTATCTAAAATAAACAGATGAAATCTGTCTACAGTTTGTTCTCTCTGTGAAAGACAAGCCCAGAAGAAAAAAGAGAACTGAAGTTTTGCTGTGACAAGAAACTGAATTTTTATAGCTAACAATCTCATTTATCATTTCTGTGGTTTTCTGTGACTGCAGGAAGAGCCTTTGGATTTAAGGGCTATGCAATGAATTTATTAGAGAAGAGGTAAACAAACTAGAAAAGTGCAGTGGTTTTTCATGGGAAGTTAGTCCCTATACATAAAAGTCACTTAATACCTGTGCACACAACTGCAACAATTACTCATGCTAAACCAGGTGCCTAAAGGTTGCAAATAACCAGAGTATGAATTTTATGAAGACTGCTGAAAGGACACTGTTGTGAAATTACAACAATGTAATTTTCATCACATAAAATAGGACTCTTGCTTTATTTTTGTTTTAACTACGCTTGATTATTTGCAATCTCTATTTGTCAGACATTAAACAACCAGTAAGTTCCAAATCCAGACTCCTGATCACAATGCTGAAGTCAAAACAAGATCTGAAGTTGAGCATGACAAGGCAGATGCTTCCTAACATCTGTTCTCCTTCTAAAAGCTAGAAAGTCATGACACGTACTTAACATCCCCCTCAGCTAGCAGAAAAAGTTTGACAAGGATGGTGCATGCGTAAATAAAATTTCATTTTCCTCTGACCAGAATTTTTTGACTGAGTACTAAGTTCTTAAACAATGTTATACTTTTTTTAGTTTTAGAATATGTCCATAGTAATTGAAAAATACATAACTAGACAGATCCAGTTTAAAAAAAAAAAGCCCTAAAAAATGCTATATTTTCTATTTACTAACCAAGTCTGCTTTATGTTGATTCTCTAGAAAGGAGATTCTAGAGGGGGAGAAAGGGAGGGATTATGAACAGTACTCTAGATATTGCTTCTCAGCTTTCCATCACAAAGAGACAAGTTGTTACTAACCATGTATCACTGTTTACCCTGCATGAAAATATAGAAGGTTAGGCAAATTAAATGAGTATATTTGCATTCTAAACTGGAGCCAAGAAAAACAGTGTATATCATCAGTCAGCACCACAAAGGAGTGGCTCATTAATTAGAAGAAATACAATTGCTTCTAATCATCTAGTTTTAGATATTTACATTTTTGAGTGACAAACTACCTCACCCTAAACAGATTTTGCACAGTTTATATTGCTTGGGAAATTTTCAGCAATTATGAATGCTATTTGAGCTTCCCTGATGTAGGGAGTGAGGAAAAAAGAGGAGTAAAAATATCTCATTTTGCTCCAGGACACAACCTTTAACCATAGTTACGGAGCAAAAAGTCTCCAGAGTATGAATTTCTGTTCTACACACTAACACATTATTTCTGGCATTTCTGTGCAATTCCAAACATACTATAGGGCATATCACTATACTTCTGCTAAAGTGAAGTGTACAGGACCAGGAGATTAAACTAAAGGCATTGTTTACTACATCAGTGGAATGAGATGTTAAAACTCTGCTCCCACAGAATCCATACCTGTCGATTGTCCATCACCTCCAATCTCTACTTTCAGGATATGTAAAGCAGCACCAAAATTTGGCTAGAGAAGAAAGAAGAGAGAAACAGATTCCTATATTGACAACTATAAAGAAGTGTACAATACTGAAATTGACATAAATTCACCAGCATTTGTTTTTAACATACAGGTACAAGTACAATATGTGAAATTTCTCTCCCAAAGGAAACAAAAGTTAACTGACAGACTACAAGACACAAAGAATGAAGCAAAGCTTCCTCCTGTGTATCTCATAATACTTCAAGAGGTTTTGGTAAAGGAACGTGTCTAAACTCTCAAGACCTCTCTGCTACATCTTATTGGACCAAATGCCTATTGATTCCTTCAGAAAACCTACTAGATTTGTAACACACAACTTCTGTCTCCTAAAATACATTTATTGCTCCCCTCTCATATGCAACATCTTTACAATCCATTTTTTAAACCACACAGTAAATGACTTCCCTCCAGTCCTGTGGATTATGGCTATTTAAAAGTGACATGACATCCTCTTTCAACAGAGCAATTTATAGCATCAAAACCAAGACAAGCCATTACTGTCCACTGCAATAATCTTATTTTATATTAACTTGGGTAACTCCACAAGTTACACTTTGCAACTAAAGCAGCTTACAAACCAATACGTCCCCTAAAGTACTGCACTTATACTAGAGACCAGGTTGGAACTACTGAAATCCTATTGAAACAGGGAGTCTAGGCAACAGTTTTCACATTACACAAGTCTTTGCAGTCCAACAAGTCAACACTGTTTATGGTCCTAAAGACCCACTTCACACAACTGTTATGACCTGAAAAAAGAAACACAAAAAAGAAATTTTAGACACAAAAAAGAATTTAATGCTAACTGATTAACCCCAGACAGATAATCAAGATATGCTGAAAGTAGGAATAAGAGGAATCTTTGTACTAATTTGAAAAAGTATGCTTGATTATATAAACCAACAGCAAAACACTTCAGGTTCTGATCAAAGCTACTTCAGCACAATTAAGTTCCATCATAATACCTATTAGATATTTGATGTAGGCAACTGACATTCTTAAAGCAGGTAACTCCTCTCTGTCTTCAGAAAGGGAAACATACCAGGCCACTAGCTACTCTTGCTGTTTGTATACAGCACTTCCTACACCAGGGAAAACTGCAAAGAGGTAGGAAACTTGTTCTTCTGGAGAAAGAATAAAAAAGGCTAAAATATTTACATTGCAAATGCATGCATGTTAAACACAACAGTATAAGAAACTAATACTGAAAAAAGTATTTAACACATATCAGACTTGTGTTTCACAGCTGTTTACAAGATTAGTAGCTAAGTGACCTTTACCAGCCCAAGGGGTGAACTACTGACCAGACTAAAGCTGATAGATCCACAGCTCATGATCACCGGTCCTACGTGACCACACCACCCTGCAGCTGAAAAGCTGCTCTATAACCTGCAGGCAATGGCACAGTGTATTTCTTTCACCTGCTTTTCCACAATGTCCAAATGACAAGTCAAAATCACTATCAAAGCAACGGTTTCCAAAGCAGTTTGTCTCATTCATTCTCAAGTGCCTTGTCCCACCATCAGAGTAAGAAACTCTGCACAGACCAAGACTACTAGAGCAGCAAAACAAACATTACCTTGAACAGATAATCTAAAATCTGGGTGCGATAAGGTTCTTGGTAGTTCACCAGCAGCCTAGAAGTGGCCTAAAATGAAAAGAAGAAAACATGAAAACCCAAACGCTTATAAGCAAGCACAGGTCGTCACTCCAGGCGTTCGCACATACCTATACGCACAGCAACAAGGGCAGCACCCAGAGCTCTGCTCGCACTCGAGGGCCCCGTCCCGGCTCCCGCCCGGACTTCCTCGCGGGATCCCAGGCCCC
>NW_010588923.1:377089-449181 GCF_000705375.1 Tinamus guttatus | reverse complement strand
TGCATTAAGAAGAGTGTCTCCAGCAGGTCGAGGGAGGTGATCCTGCCCCTCTACTCAGCCCTGGTGAGGCCGCATCTGGAGTATTGTGTCCAGTTCTGGGCTCCACAGTACAAGAGGGATGTGGAGCTTCTGGAGAGGGTCCAGCGCAGGGCTACAAGGATGATCAGGGGCCTGGAACATCTGCCCTATGAGGAGAGGCTGAGGGAGCTGGGCCTGTTCAGCCTGGAGAAGAGAAGGCTGAGAGGGGATCTGATCAGTGTCTATAAGTACCTCAAGGGAAGGAGTGAGGAGGATGGTGCTGGCCTCTTTTCACTGGTGGCCACTGACAGAACTAGAGGTAATGGTCACAAACTGAAACACCAAAAGTTCCACAGGAACTTAAGGAAAAAAATTCTTAACAGTGAGGGTGACAGAGCACTGGAACAGGCTGCCCAGAGAGGTAGTGGAGTCTCCTTCTCTGGAGATCTTCCAAACCCGCTTGGATGCAGTCCTGTGCCACGTGCTCTAGGTGACCCTGAGTGTGCGGGGGGTTGGACTAGATGACCTCTAGAGGTCCCCTCCAACCTTAAGCATTCTATGATTCTATGATCTTCATGCAATGTGATGATCTTCAGCAGTTCTCACTCCTCATTTTGTGACAGTAAATCAAGCAGCACTGCAACACAACTTCACCATGTGCCACTTTATACATTATTTCCTGGTATAACTGGCGTCATCTCTTGTCTCATGGCCTGTTTTCTAAGAGGGTAAAGCAGTGACTTGCTCATGGGCTTCCCTGCTCTCTACAGCCCAAAGAGGGAAGGTAGGAGGGAGCGCCGGGGTGCTGGACAGCCATGGGACCACAGACTAGACACTTGCAGAGACAGGGAAAGGGCAAAGGCACTGCCATGAGCATGGGCAGGAGGGAAGGAAAGTGAATCATGTTCGTGCCCTAACAGAAGCCAGGTGCAGCTGCTTCATGCAGGGCAAGAGGCCACCAGTTACTCAGATTGTCCTTCTGCCAGAGATTGCAGCTCCTGGTGGCCTCATGCCCTGCAAGACGATGGCTCGGCCTGAACCCACACGGTGCCTCGGCGCATGAGGGCAGTGGGAAAGGCAGCAAAGCGCTTTGGCCTCATCTGAACGGTTCCTTTGTTTTTTCTTTTTTGCTGTGCCACAAGGGTGATGTTCACTGAGAGGTCACCAGCCTGAGCTGTCACGGGCAGTTTTTGCCCATTCAGTTGTGAATTAATAGTGACAAAGCTATTTCACCTCATATCCTGTAATATCCTAGAAGTGCATTAGCTCCCCTCTGGACCGGGGCTTCAGGAAAAAATAAGCAGCAGCAAATAATAAAAAAAGCTTGTATCAGCTTAGGTGTTAAAAGCTTGGGGGGGATAAACCAATATTACATAGCTATGTGCAAGACATGGCTGACCACGTCTCACGAAAGTCGAGGTAGCTCTCAGGAGCTGGTATTTTAAATATAGCATTTTGAGAAATACTATTGCTATAGCAACTACTTGGCTAAAGGCTTGATAGTAGGGACAAAAGATTCTTTTTCTGTTTTTTTTTTTGCTTTTGTTGCTTTTTTTTTTTTTTTCCTGTTAAGGTCAAAATCTGTTCAGGATGAAACATTGAGATAGTGGCAGATTGTATAAAAGCAGTTTCAGCCAGATACTACCCCAATATCCTATCACATAAAAATGTATGTAAAAACTTCACAATTCGTTTTATTTTCATTAAATATGAAACTGAATTAAATAAGTCAGGAATGCAGCTCATGCCTTATCACCATTTTTGTTATGGCTCACCTAGTTACAGGTCACCTAGTTGTGGCGCACTGCCTTTCAGGTTAGATATTGAATTTTATTTATCATAGGTAATGACTTTCCTGAGCTTTCTTCTAGAGCTGGTGGTAATATCCTCAGATCTATGACCGAGTAACTATGTTCTTATCCTCTTCAGCAATTAGATTTTAAATACTTAAAATTTAATTTCAAATCCTTAAAAACTTCCTCCCTTTTAACAGCTAATTTGCAAAGAAATAGCTCTTTTTCCCATCTTGCATGAAAAACCACATCAAGAGCATTCCTATCTCAAATTCCTATGCCCGATTGCATATAGACCCCATCCCTGTCTCAGGAATATATTAATGTACTAGAAAAAAAAATGTCTCCTAGGTCTACTTCTTTTGGTAGAGCAATGTGTTCCTTTGAAGATACAATGGCAAATAGTAAAGCCAGAGAGCTGCTGTCTAAAGGAGAGGTCTGTACCTAATCTTCTCTTTCCCCTAAATTTAATTACATGTGGCACTGTCGGGTTGAGACATTGAGGGATATACAGTTCATCCTGTTGGGCCAGTTGGGGTAGAATCACCTTGACTCACATCCTTAGAAAGGAGGTGAAGTGGTGAGACTGAGGAAGCAAGGCTGAGATTTGCAGCTGCTGTAACTCCCCATGCTCTGTGCGAGTAGCACATTTCACCACTATTTGTGTCATGTAGCATTCACACTTAGAGGATAATTTAGTTTCATGGAACATCAGAGACAAATTTAAGCATTTAGTAGTTAAAAAAAAAAAAAGGACTGAATTTTCCCTTTCCAAAAAAAGCTAACTGTAATCTCTATTCCACCAGTAGATTCGTTGGTTCTTCACCACCAGATTCAAAATTTGGCTTTAGATAAGCCCAACTTAAATAGTTTTAAAGAAATGAGCACCATGATGGAACAAAAGAGAGAAAACATAACTTGGAGGGGAAAAAAAAAAAAAAAAGCAAATTCTGGCCGTCTCACTGTTATTTAAACTCCCATTTCATCAGATTTTTTTCATATGATAAATTTAAATTTAATTCAAAAGTCACAGATTCTGTATCTGGAAGTGCTTATGTTTTTTTCTCCTTCCCTTTCTTTCTTTCTTTCTTTCTTTCTTTCTTTCTTTCTTTCTTTCTTTCTTTCTTTCTTTCTTTCTTTCTTTCTTTCTCTTTCTTTCTTTCTTTCTTTCTTTCTTTCTTTCTTTCTTTCTCTTTCTTTCTTTCTTTCTTTCTTTCTTTCTTTCTTTCTTTCTTTCTTTCTTTCTTTCTTTCTTTCTTTCTTTCTTTCTTTCTTTCCTTCCTTCCTTCCTTCCTTCCTTCCTTCCTTCCTTCCTTCCTTCCTTCCTTCCTTCCTTCCTTCCTTCCTTCCTTCCTTCCTTCACTCTTTCACTCTTTCTTTCACTCTTTCTTTCACTCTTTCTCTCTTTCCTTCTTTCCTTCTTTCTTTTTGTCCTTAGCAGGGCACAAAGAATCTTGAGACTATGATACTAAATGCTTAAATGTAGAGGAAATAAAGAACCCAAAATAAGTTATATTTTAAATGCCATTATTTTTAATAAAATCTCAACACTATGATGGACGTGATTTGCTAGGCATTTTTAAAGTTCTTAAAGGATCTACTTTTTATAAGGTCTGAGCCAGCTTCGTGGTTGCAGCAGGGATGTCTTAGTAATCTTTACGCTTGGATACACATTATCTTCTGGAGAATGCCTGCTTTCCTGTCACCTCTGCAAATTCGTTTTTGCTTAAATGCTTCATTTGTTCCTGCAAAGCATTATGTAGAACTTCCTGAGAACTGTAGCAAAATATTGCATCAAGACAATTGTCCTTTCTGCTGTATTTGCAAGATTGAAATAAGTGAATTGAGACAATATCCTCACTAGGTGGCGATTTTGGTCTGTTTAGCCAGGATTTATAGTCTGAAGTGTGATAAGAAAAGCACAAAAATTTTGTCTTAGAGGTGTTTTTGTTTTGATGTAGAAGAAAACAGAGCTGACCACTGTGACCTGAGTTTCACTAAAGATAGAGTAAACTCTCATGATACTTTCTCTCCTTGAGACCCCATCTCAAGGTGCTGCAAGCTGCAAGTCCATGGATCATCAAAACTGGGGACTGAAAGAAATCAAATATAAAATGTCCAACACTGATGATCCCAAATTTTCTTCTAGTCTAAGTTATTAGCAGCTGGTTTATACTTTATTTTGAAACACTTTTTTGTTTAATTATGTCTCCCTCCTCTTCATATTTATTCATCTTTTGATGAGTCAGCTCCTCTCCTCACGCATTTGTAGTGGATGAGTTCCCAAAGTTACAGCCCTCTTACTGTGAGTCTCAAAATACATTAGAATATGATTTGTATTGCTGAATGACCCCCCTAATCAGATTTGTGTTGGTAAATGGGATTCATGTCCATTTAACCCATTCTTCTTTCTTTGTAGACATACTTCCCTGAAATATAGCCAACCACTTTTCTTTCCAGCCTTTCTCAACAGACTTTTCAACTGGTATTTTGGTATCAAGCTATTCCACCACTTAGCTCTGCAACATCCAGCTTCTCATCTTGACCAATATTGGTTTTTCTCAGTTTTCTCCAAGGACCTCACATTAGAATAAACCTGTTTTTGGGGTGCTTTATAATTACTTTATCCTTACCGCAGCTGCTGCCCAGGAGGACTGGACTTGCTCCTTCTATTAACTATATTACCAGTTTAATTATAGTTTCATCAATGGTAGTATTTTTTTCTCCTCACTATAACTCTTTAACTGCAATATTTCTTTATTTTTTGCCAAGTTATTGGTATTCTTAATGCAGTAAGACCAGACAGACCAATTACACAAGCCTCTTCCATTCGTTCAGTGGCAACTATGAATTTCCTCAACCTTAAAAGTCAAAAGACTCACCAATTATCTAACATTGTAAACAACTTTGGTCTTCATTTCAAAGTGATTTATGTGTTTCAGGAACAGTATGAAACGAATTAAATTCTCAGAATTTATTAGTTTTTCTCCTTTGCGACCCATTTTTATTCTATGCTATATTATTCATATGAAAAAATTACATTTTGATAATGTGATAATCTGAGATTATTCTGAACATATCCAAGTGAAACAAGGAATTAAATTAATAAACCTTGTGCTGAATGGTGATATGTACTTTTTATTTTTACTATCAGTATCTACCTGGCTGCTAAAATGAAGATAATGCCCTATAGTACACTATTATCTCTCATTTTACTGGTCCTGTCATATGCATTTAATTCTTTAATTTAACAACAAAAAATATAGCTCATGCAATATCTTCTTAATTTTCCTCTTCCGTTTCATTAAACCTTGACATCAATTCCCTTCTTTTATATTTTCCCCAAACTCATTCTTCTATATTGTTCTACCTTGCTCCTTTATATCTCCAAAGGAATATTCATAAAATAAATGTTAAAAAAAAGCCTCATTCATCATTATTATTTTAACTGGATCAGAAAGGTTACATTTACCACAATAAACTCTGCAAGCAGAGTTCAAGAGACTTTCGTGAGAGTTTGAATGAACTCCAAAGTCAACCACGACTCAGTGCAGAGGCCTGTAATATCAAGACAAAATGCCATTGTGCAACCTGGGTTCCCTTTTAATGAAACAGATGACTTGTGTGTTTTTAATCCCATTTTATGTTTCCTGTTGTCTGGGTTATTTTTATCTGTGCTAGTTATTTCTCTAAAGAACTTCTTATGTCTAAGTCACTGATGAAATGTTTTAACATGAGAAAGTTGTTTGATAGACTAAACTTTATATCTTTACCGTGTAACGCTATCATGCTGATCTAAATTCATGTTGAATTTCAGGAAATGACCATAGGCAAATAATTCAGCTTTGCTCAGAAAAGTACAGGATTTCAAACATAACTTGATCTGAACGGTTTCTGAGAAACGTGTGAGACCCCAGAGCCAGCTGAGGTGTGATTTCTCAGTGCAGCAGCAGGAGTAAGACCAACCAAAGGCAGCTGCTGCAGTTATGTTACAGTTTCAGACTATCTTTAGGGTTTAAATTACACCTCTCTCTTAAACCCTGACACAGTGCAAAGTGAGATCACTACTTGCTAGTATGGAGAATAAAGATAAAATCTTTCTTCTGTCTTTCCAGCAATTCTCCTAATAGATCACCTTGTCCGGTTTTACCCTTTTTAAAAAATTTCAGTTTGTTAGCGAAGAAAGGAGAAACTTCTTTCTTTTTCTAGCAGGAGCATTTGGGAGGCAGCTTTTCAAAAAGTCTCTGAATTCTCCTCTGAATTTAGGCAGTTGCGGTTTGTACCAGTTTGGTTCTAGTTTGACCCTGGGGTTCCTCCATGACCCACTACTACTCCTGCCTTAGCAGATTAGTCTGAACCAATTCATCCTCCCAGATGATCTCGTCTTTCATCTCTCAGGCATAGTGAGGATATCCCTGAAATATTAATTAAGAAGATGCAACTCCAGTACAAATCCTAGAAACCCTGCTTCGACACAGCCAGACTTGTTCCAATGAGGGAACACAGGAGTGAGGTACCTCCCTGTCATCCTGTCTTGCTTCAGCCATTGCCAGACATCAGGTCTCCTTTTCCTCACTCTGCCATAAGAATCAACTACCAGCAGAGCTGAAACTGATTTTTTGCATGGACTTCTGCAAATCCACATCCTTCCCGAAAACATGGCCAGAGCACTTCACAGTTCTGGTCAGCTTGGTTATTCTTGTGCTCACAGTCAGCACTATCACCAGTGTTGCTGGCGGCATCCCACCACAGGAGCCAGCACCCACACATTAGGGCTGCAGCCTCCTTGGTGTTCCTGTGGTGGGCTGTGGTTCACTGAAGAGCCCCGTAAAATCCTCTTTTACCCTTCAGAGCAGAATCACGGTACCAAGATCTGTGATCCATGCAGTCTCCAGCATCTGCTGCTGGAAGACATGCACTTTTTCTAAGACACAGAGATCATGAGGCCATGATGGGCTGTGATTGTATGTCCTTTAAATACAGGTTGTTCCTCCAGCTTGTTCTATGCATTGAAGCCTCACAGGTGTGTGTCTGTGATAGTGCATTATGAATGATGGAACCATTCGTGTGAGATCTCTGAATTCCACATGAAAGAAAGGTACCATGCAGAATAGCTTTATAGTATCGATACACCTATGGACAAAATTTCAAAGAGAAGATCGCTTGCAAGGATCCTTGTGATGTGTTATCTATGCATACATTGATTCCTATTTTTGTAGCTTTTAAAAGCAATGCAAATATTCATTTTTTTTACATGTTTTCCTTTGGGGGGATAGGCAGGTGAAATATGCTATTTCAAAAAAAAATAATAAATAATTAAAAACATTTATTAATTCAGGTCATTTGCAGCCAAAATATTTAAAAGGGAATATTTGGAAAAGCAATACTCTTTCATTCTGGCATTTTTTAAACCAAACTTCACAGATTATTTGAAACCAACTTCTCTTTATAAAATTTGGTAGTATTTTGAATACTCACATATTTTAAAACTCAAAGCCACAATTAAACATTCCAATTTGAATCAAACAACACATTAAGGTCAAATGTTTTGCATTTCTTTTTAATGAGTAAAAAGATGAGTGTATTGATTTTGTGGTCTGCAAGGACACCCGCTAAAAGGTCTTAATCTGCTTTCTTATTTAGATGAAAATAAGAATCTTCAGCAGAAATAGAAGATATTTTATAGGAGTTTATTACAGAATGCCCAACCATTTTGTACTACAGTATTCAATAATGAGGCAGAGTCTCACCACACTGACGAAAACATCTCTCTGTGTTTTCTAATCCTGTAATGCAATCAGCTGTGTGGGTTGTAACATTCCCCAGTCAAGCTATTTCAGTCTATGTCCAGAAAGGATCTGCATGTTCCTCAGCTGAGCTTGATTGCCCCGTACCATTTTGTGCTGCTCTAGCCCTGTACTAATGTACAGTATCACCCTATTTCATGTCACTCTGACCATAGTCTGGCAAGGAGCAGCAGAATTCTCCATTCCATTCACTCTTTTAGCTCGAGAATGCTAATCTGCTTCATGATCTGATTTTCTTTTTCCATAAAGATAATGAAACTCTAAAGCCTCAAACAGAAAAACTAAAATGCCTTTTGTTACTGGGAGCATGGAAGGGTGTTCAAATATCTTTTCAAGGTGTCTCAGGCAATGATTGCTTCCAAATTATGGTAAAATTACATGTAATCAGACAAAAAAAAGGCCATTTTACATAATCAGCAAGCCCAGAGTGCAGTACCTGTTTAACAGTCTGTGCTAAATCTACAAGACTATGGAAAATTTCGTCCAGTCACCCAGTGGAACTGTAATTAAAATAATTTTGAATATTTTACAGGAACTTCCATTTATTGAGGAGTTTTTGTACCGCATTATGAAATGCTAAAAATATATCTCAGATAAAACTCTTAGTCTTGGATAGAAATATTATTCTGTGGCTGGAGAGGGGAACCACATTTTACTTATTTATTCACTCATTTTAAGCAGAGCATCCACAAGCTCTTAAATGGTTAGGATCTCCAGGCATCAGTTTCATAGTAGACAAGGCTCAAGTGTCAAATATGAACCTGTGCATTCCAGAAGAGCTACTCCTTCTTCTTTTGTGAAGGGTTTGAGACTGTGGCCGTCTTAGTTGAAATTCAGGGGTGTGATAGATGAATAATCTGCACAAGAAATGTCCTCAGGGAAATCAGATCAATAATTGATTGCTAGAAACTGGGCTTTCATTTGTCTATATCAGTCAGGAACAGATATTTCAAGCCTTTGGCCTATGTTAAGGCTCAAGAAAAGAGTTTTAGAATCCTAAGGCAGGGAGCTATACATCCCTTGAGCAGCCTCCTGTAGCTGCTTCAAGGAGCTCTGGCCCTTTCCATCAGTTCGTGCCAGGTTTTTATTCCAGGGAGCTGCAGGCTGGTAAGTGCTAGGTGTCACTCGGCCCTCGGCTTTGTGCATGCTTGCTGAAACAGGCTCAGAGGGCCAGCAGGACAGATCCTTAACCTCTTGCCACCCTGCTGCTCTCCCACATACCGCTTTAGCTCTTTGGTAGCTTAATGCTAGCTCCTTTTGCTTTCATTTGGAAGAGATAATGAGAAGAATCATGCTGAGCAATTACATCATATTAATAATTATATGGGAATAAACACAGTATGAATAACTGCGGGATGCTCTGTTGGGCAGGAATAACTTCCTATTTAAAACAGCATAGCTTTTCCTCTGTGCAACGAAAGACAGAAAAATTACCAAGAGATGCTGTAGAAAATTTTCTGCCTTCAGGTATTTTCTTAGCTTAGCTACCGGTCTGGGGCCTTGCCAAAGAAGTCTGGAGACTAGGACAAAAATAAACCAGGCATAAGACTGGGAAGGATTTGTGTCTTCTTATAGGTATTAAGTCAGGTCTGACCCCTATTATGTCTGAGGTAGAGAGTAATATTTGAAGTTAAGGCTTCTGTGTAGATAATGGCACCCAAGAGTCTGATAATTCCAGACACTGAGGATATTAAGAGGACTTTGGTGAGAATCAAGCATGTAAATACTTTTGTGAATATTCTGCTTCTGTGTCTAAGGGGACAATATACCCTCTAAGTGCTTCTCTTCATAAGGAACAGGACTGCTGGCAATAGTCTCTGCAGGAACCAGACTTTATCTGGATAGCTGTCATTTTATGCAGAGAAACTGACTTTCTGCATGGCTGTAGAAATGTTTATCTTAGGCTATTTATGCTTACTTTACAGTGGTTTACCTTCTTATGACCTTCTCCTTTTCCTGGGTGATCACAGCCAAGCACTGTGCTATCATTCTGAAAGGTTTATTTTATATCCTTCTTGATTCCCCTTCATTAAGATCTTTCTTAAATATTTTTTCATTTTCTTTACAACTTAGAATACTTACCATTATTAACTAGATTATTTATTTGCGTAAGAGTTTGCTGTAAAAGCCCTGTAATTTTGATTAGGCATCTGAAGCCAAGCTATATTTTGCCTTCTTCATGCACCATCAGCATTATTGAGCATAAAAAGTGCCAGATAAAAGATTTCAGCATTTAGTCACGCAGTGCCACTCTCTTGAGCATAAAATCAGTAAATGTTAGCGAGTGTTAATGATCTTTGCTCAGTTCTAAAATTCTTCTAAATTCTTCTGTGAGCATCTAAGTTGATCCGTCCTTTAACGCAACCCATTAAAGCTTTTTTTTTTTTTTTTTGCTTTGGATAATGAACAAATCATGACAGATTACAACTCCTCTACACAGAGTTTTTTGGTTTCTGCAAAAGCAGCTAGAGTAGATGTTTAAAGTCAGAAAAAAAAATGCACACATGGCTTTTAAAAGTAAATCAAGGCTAGTTCCTAATGCATGAATGCCAAACAACTGCATCTCAGCTTTACCAGGCCACATTCAGCCTGGCTTTCATCTACACAATCTGTGTGGTCAATGGTCAATGAGTTGCCTGAATGTCGGGAGGGCAAAACTAATTTGAACTCTGACGTAAGTTTTTTTATTTCATAAAATGAAGAAGTTTGCTTTGCCAGAGAATAGCACTTTAATTGCCCTTTCAAGTGCACTGATGTAATTGTCACATAATGCAACAACAACAAAAAAAAATTAATCAAAGTAAAGGAAAGAGATAACGCTGTGGAGCCCTCCAAAGAGACACAGCTACATTGTGAACCACAGGCTCAATTTGTTCGCTGCTGTAATGATTCATATCTTCTGGTATATGAAGAGAAAAAAAATAAAGGGAGGGGAGTTGTCAAATTATAGTCAGGAACTTTTTATTTGCTTTTAGTCTGCAGAAGAAAACAGGCATAACATTCACCTGGCCAGTAATACAGCAAGACAACAGCATTTTTTACCTGCCTAGGTTTCTAGCCAAATAGCACATCTCAGTCACAGCATACTGAGGAATATTTTCGATTGCCATTGGCCCCAAGATGATGGGTAAGTTCTGTTTATACCAATTCTACCTCAATACCTATCTTGTTTGAGCATAATCAATCCATCATAGCATCATTATGGTTGGAAAAGACCATCAAGATCAAGCCCAGTCATAAACCCACCACTACTGTGGGAAAACAGAAAGAGAGGAAGCAAACAACAACCTAGAGGCCCCACCACCTCTTCTCCATCCAGGGTTTCTCTCCCTTCTCCTTTTCCTAGCAGTCTGCCCAGGTGATCCTTATATCCTCACCTCTCTACCTTTACCACCACCTTCTCAGGTGCTGCTTATATCTTACCAAGTGTTCCTTGTTAACCTCTAATGGTTGGCCTCAGAAAATCCTTTTATCCATCAAGAAATTAGCATTATTATTTTCATCCCTGGCCAAACTTCCTTATTCCTACACACCACCATGCCTACTAAACTAACCATCTGGCTTGAACTTCTCATTTCACATTGTGTCTGTTGTCTCTTTTCACAGAATCACAGAATGGTTGAGGTTGGAAGGGACCTCTAGATATCATCTAGTCCAACCCCTTTGCTCAAGTACACTTTGCTCTTCCTTGTTCCTCCTGCAATGCACTTTTATGGAGAGACTGGCTTCATCAATGCGATGAAAAGTAAGGATTTTGTTTTTAAGAGGCAGTGCTAGCGATATGCATACAGGCCCAGATTAACTTTCTGTTATCCTTGAATAAGCAGTAAATACCGCATAGCAGGCAAATTTGCATACAGAAGGATGCTGATATATAGCCGTTCATACACAGGAGATACTAAAATTCCTATACTGTAGGATGTAGTATAGTGATAACAACTTCCAGTTCATTACTTTGTAACCTTTTGAAAATGCAGGCTGAATTATGCTTGGTCTTTCAGGGATAAGCTTGCAATTAACTCTCTATGTCTAAGGATCTCAGCTTATGGTGGAGTTACGGAGACTGAGCTGCTCACTAGAAGTTACGGAGACTGAGCTGCTCTGCACAGAGGTCCTCTCTTATGACCAGCCTTAACCCTATCCAGTTTTCAGTCTGGGTCTCTGGCTTGGCATTGGCAAATCTTGTTTTTAATCTCTTATTTCTCAGTTTGAAAAAAAAAAAATCAAAACCTGGGCCTCCCCAGGGGAGGCATCCTGGGGACCTCCAGCTTTCACAAACAGCCACTTTGGTTGCCCTGTCAAATAAAAGGAAGGAGAAATACTGGAAGCAGAGATGGCAAAACTCTTATTGTACATCCAGGATCAACACCCTTCAAACTCAGTCTGCATTGAGACAGGCAAAATATTACATGGGGGCAGCTCTGAGTGAGTCTGTCTGTCCCAGGGTTTTGTTCAAGGCCTTAGTCCAACCATCTCCCAAAATACCTGCATGCAGAACCTGCAGTGATGCCACGAGTGATTAGCAGTGCTGTTTGAGTTTGCTGCAGGAGCTTGTTCTCCCTCAGCCATCTCTTACTCACATCTCTGCAGGGTGATGATGGGCAGCCTGCGTCTAACAAGCTGACTGAGGGCTGTGAACCTTTCGGGTGCAGCTCCCATGCCAGGGCTGTGTAACATATGCATGGCTGGAAAGCAGATGAGGCCCAGGCCCTCCCCATAGACCAGAGGAGCTTGAGACAGAGCTCTTGTCACCTGCTGCAGGTGGCCTTGCTTCCACTGCAATCTTTAGTGCAGGGTAAATATCTTCAGGCAGTTGGAAGACATAGGAAGCTCTTGATGCACAGCCTGCTTTCCCACTATCATTTTAGAGTTGCAGAGGAAAACTTCATATGATCATCAGAGTTAGTCAGAAAGAGCTGGGTGTGGAGTTTGGGCCTTTGACAGGCACAGGGACATGGGCACTGTGGGAGGGTGGCGATGATAATTCATCTGCACTTCTGATGGTTTTAGGACATGACTTCTCTCTCAAACTCTCTCAGCTAAGGAGGAGATCAATCTGTTAGTAACCTCTGTTGACATTTAATAGCTAGAGTTAATTATGACATGCCAGAAATCTACTTGATTTCTTATAAAAAGGAAAAAAAAAACCCTATTTTTAGAAAATTCATCATGGTACTGATATTTAAGGTAACAGAAATTTAATAAAAGCTAGAGTACCAAATGAATCCATGTTTCAGAAATTCTGTCATGAATCAGTCTGTGGTGATGTCAATTAGCTATGCATGAGCTAAATTAACTGGCAAAAATCCCTTCAATCCACAGGAAACAGAAAATAATTAAAGAGTCAATAACTTTTTTTTCCTAACTGATAAGTATGGTACCCACATCTAGAAGGCTAAAAATAAAAGTAAGCATTCACAGTTACAGTAATACTGATTACTTAATGGCATCATCAGATGTGGTCATCTGTATGGCTCCATTAAGTCATGCAGATTGGAAGCTCCTCTCAACAGAGATCTGGGCTTTTTTTAAGTATGTAAGAGGCAGTACACATCTGAAAACAGTTATAAACAATAACAAAGAGGACTCCATCTTCCCTTTCTTATACAGGATTGTTCCAGACTCTTCATTAGTCTTGTTTCAAAAGTTCCAAGTGAAGACATGTCCATCACCGAGGGCTATTTCATAATCAGATTTCATTGTCAAAAAATTTTCTCATACTCTCAGATATTGATGGCATTGATGAAAGAACTGAATTGAATTAAAATGCTTTTAAAATGTTTTGTTGATGTGCAGGCATTGTAATGAGACAATAAGGGATTAGGTAGACTTCCCCTAATTAGCAGATAGACACTCTGTTCTCTGAGCGGCTGACCATGTAGCTTGATGAGAGGTCTAGGAAAATACTTTCTAATTTCCTCAGGAGTCAGCATATCACTACTTGCACATTCTTTGAGTAAAACTTGCCAAGGAACCCAGTTGCAGGACTTAGAGGGATTTGATGTGAGGTGGAGTTGTGGCCACTACCGCACAGCTCTAAGGCAGAAACTTCTGAGGGCAAGTTGTGAGGACATTTGCAGAAAGTTATGGAAAGACTTCCTAGCTGTCATTTCTGAAGGTACTTCTTCTGCTGACATATCAGTGACATCTGCCACTAATCTCTTCTTTTTCCATACTTTGACTTTAAATATGTCATCGCAGACCTTGTCTGAGGCACTGCAGAACTTGTCCTTTGAGAGGACAAGCCAGAAAAGGACATGGATAGCAAAGCAGAAAGTTGTGTCTGTCATAGCTCATTTTTCTTCCTTATTATCTCCTCTAAGTTTCAGCCAACAGTTTTCACTGGTGTCTTGGAGCACCACCAGAAATACACAGAAATTTCCAGAAACAAGTTAGTTTGTATGCATATAGCCTGTTATCACACACATGAAACTTTCTCTGATTTAGTCACCCAAGTCTTCTGAAAAAGAAAAATGTGAAGCTCACTAATTTCCTTTAGCCAATAGAGTAGGCAAGAGAAGGAAGAGGCAATCATCCACTTACAATGGGTAATTCAATACCCCACATATTAGTGTGCCTTCAAATCATTCTAAATCCATACACCTTGGGTGCATTTGCTTTTTCCATAAAACATATGATGTTTTATGTTTTTTAATCTCCCTATCCTTGCTTTTTTTTTTTTTTTGGTCATTCTTATCCACAGACTTGTGGGTATTTTCACATTAGAAGATGAAGTAACAACATTAAGAGTTAAAACAAGAAAATGCAAGCTTTTTGGGTTCTATTTATACATCTCTCTCAGAAACTTTGAAAAATGACCTTCTTCCTTCCCTTTTGCAATCCAGGAATAGTAATTTGTTCTAAGAGCTGAAGCCAGGGAGGATGCCTCCTCTCCCCGCAGTTAGTATTGACTCTGTTATGGTCTGCTGTTGTAAACAATGCCAACAATGCTTATCAGCAACAAAAATAGAACTGATCAATAATGTCAGCAGCATGTTTGGTTTCCGGGAATATAAATACCTTTCAGGAAAACAGTCTCAGCCTCAGAGTGTGTAACTGCATGATGCTCCGAATTGGTCGACTCAAGTTCATTTTTAACCTCAGAAGTGTATTTTGGCAACATCCTGAACAGCTCCCATCCCTATTATTACTGTTATAGTTAATCTTATTATTTGCATTCTCATGTCCCAGTTCTGCAAACTTACTTCAAGAATAAGTGGTTGTATAATTTGCAAAAAGACAAATAGACCTCGTGGGCATTGTCTCTCTATGGCATTCAAGAGGGAATGAGATACAAATGTGTCACAGGGCTTTGTCTGTCAAGGAAGGAATCTGAAGTTTCTGGGCTTGTGGGAATATGACTAAATGAGAGAGATACTAAAAGAAACTACAGATCTGATCCTATGCAAAACAGTCTACTTATGCAAACAGCATCAGCAATAACTGTCTCTCATATTAAGCCACATACAGGACTGAAGGCAGAGGCTCATCTGCTGGGCCAGCATCACTGTGCTCAGAGAAAGCTTCCTCTCCTGTTGTGCTGTCACTCTGAGAGGGTGTTTTGCTCTTTTCTTGTGTCAGGCATCACGTCTCCTGGTGGATGAGCTGCCCCATGCAGGTGGGGAGGGGCATGCATGCAGATATACGTATGCAAACACAAACACAAAGATTGCTGCAAGAAAGCTTTGCAGAGAATCAGTGTAGCCAAGAAAATGCACCTCTGCTTTGCTTTCCTGAATTACAGGAAACCACAACAATAGAACAGGTAAAAGAGGAAAACAGCACAGTTTCTATTTTCTAAGGAACATCAAAGCATAGATTTTAATGACTATTCTTTCCAAATTACACATTTCCTGGTGTATCCATTACTAACAAGCAGCTGCTGACAATAACATTTGAATTACCAGCAACTGCACCAGAGGGAATAAAAAATAATCTATGGTTACGCTATGTAGGCTATGGTCACCACATGTGAATATAAAACTATCTACAACAAAGATAAAAATATGATTAAAGCTGGAAGTTCAGTATGTAGTCCAATTATGTACATGTTACACTGTCATTGATGCCATGAAGATGATACAAAGCTCTAAAAATAACTTTTCTTTTTTGTCCTGAGGTAATTGGGTTTGTTTTTTTTGCCATCAGATATTTATGGAAAAATATTAATATGAGGTGATAATTTTGAACATGTCTATAAGTAGGGTATTGGAAAAAAAACATCCTCTACATGGGATATGATGGGAAAATTCTATTCTCTCCAAACTGCCCTTTATTTTTCTATCAATAGCCCCTGAGGATTAATCTAAGAAACTGTGACTGTTAGAATTATGTGAACTTAGTGACCAATAACTATAGTATGCACATCAATAAATTAATTTGGCTAAATGTGAAAATAAAATGTTTTCCCTTTGGGTCTGACAGAGTACTTGCCTTGCAAGGATTCATCTATTTGTGATAAAACTCTGTGCAAAGCTCTACATGAATATATTGTCAACTAGTGGGGGGAGCAGCCCATTTGTATTCTAAAAAGACCTTAACTTCCATAGTGATTGCTGTCTCTTGTGAAAAGACAGCAGGTTGCATGATCAAGCCAACTGAAGACATAAATTACTGGTTGAGAGGAAATCAATATTTTATTAGAAGCAAAGGGTTTGTTCTGATGAACCGGGCAGATGTGTGCCTTTCTGCTTATAGGTAAAATCATTAGATTTCCTAAAATAGACAAGGCCACTAGACAGCAGATTTCTGAAGCTTGAGGCATCGGGAAACATGAAACAGGCATAAAAGAAGGAGGTAAATAATCGCGAATTCAGCTATTAAAAAAAAAAAAAACACTTTTGAAGACAAGGAAGAGGGAATAATTTAAAAAATATGACTATAAAAAAACATGCAACTCCACAGCATCTGCCTCTGCTTTCAAAGCTTTACTTGAACCTTATATTACAGTTGGCAGTGCACAAGGTTATTAAATATAGCTTATTTTATAATGTTATTTTGTATTACAAGCTGGTATGGAGTGGCTCTGAGCATCTGAAACTCCATCTGAAGTTTGCCAAGATCTTAAGAGGAGGTACTTGAAATCCTGTTATTAAGTATAGCTCATCCAGAAGCCTTGAAGAGCAAACTCTAAGACAACACTGTGCTAATGGCGCTGAGACTGCTGAGCTCCTGCTGACAGATACTTGACTCGCAGAATTGGCCTCTTACCACCTACACTGAGGACCACATAGCATGTGAGATCATTGTCTGAACATAGAATCACAGAATCATAGAATGCTTAAGGTTGGAAGGGACCTCTAGAGGTCATCTAGTCCAACCCCCCTGCACACGCAGGGTCACCTAGAGCACGTGGCACAGGACTGCATCCAAGCGGGTTTTGAAGATCTCCAGACAAGGAGACTCCACAACCTCTCTGGGCAGCCTGTTCCAGTGCTCTGTCACCCTCACTGTTAAGAAATTTTTCCTTAAGTTCCTGTGGAACTTTTGATGTTTCAGTTTGTGGCCGTTACCTCTAGTTCTGTCGGTGGCCACCAGTGAAAAGAGACCAGCCCCATCCTCCTCACTGCCTCCCTTGAGGTACTTATAGACACTGATTAGATCCCCTCTCAGCCTTCTCTTCTCCAGGCTGAACAGGCCCAGCTCCCTCAGCCTCTCCTCATAGGGCAGATGTTCCAGGCCCCTGATCATCCTTGTAGCCCTGCGCTGGACTCTCTCCAGCAGCTCCACATCCCTCTTGTACTGTGGAGCCAAGAACTGGACACAGTACTCCAGATGCGGCCTCACCAGTGTCTATAAAGTGTCTATAAAATGCATATCTAAATGAAAATCGTGGCACAGTTCTAATTGCACTAAGCATTTGTATAAATTGTGTTCCTGGAAAAGTCTCTGATGGTGAATGCATACCCGGCATGCAACAGCTGATCATCCAAGACAGGTTGTCTCATGTACCTGCACATCTGATACTGAAGTGAAGTCCTATTTGGAAAGTCAAAACTCAGGCAAGATGCGCTGTAGGTTCCAGGTCCTCCCCGTTTCGTATCATCAGCAAACTTGCTGAGGGAGCACTCTGTGCCTTCATCCAGGTCATTGATGAATAAATTGAACAGGACTGGACCAAGGACTGACCCCTGGGGGACCCCGCTAGCTACAGGCCTCCAACTAGACTCTGCACCGCTGATCACCACCCTCTGAGCTCTGCCATCCAGCCAGTTCCTAATCCACCTCACTGTGCACTCATCTATCCCACACTTCCGGAGCTTGCCCAGGAGGATGTTGTGAGGAGGATGTGTCAAAAGCCTTGGTGAAGTCAAATATGAGAGAGCTATCAAATACACGCAATACCTATGCTGAAGTCAGCATCTTAAATCATAGGGTACTTCTGCACCCCAACACAGGCTTCTGCAGACACCATTTGGGTGCAAATATGTGTTAAAAATATATTCCTCTCTTCCCTCAAGCCATCTCTTCACAATGACACTTGTGAAGAAATGACCTCATAGGGCTTCAGAAGACTGCAAAGGCAACCATCCACATACTTGTACTGCCAAATCCCACTACTGCAAGAAGCTGACTGGTAGAAACACACTTGATGACTTATGACTGTTCTAATCTGCAGTCCAAAGGGAAGAAAAAAAATAATTTTAAGTGGAAAGACTTTGTTAAATAGATGGAGTTACTGGAATCAATAGCACCATTACTCAGAACTGAATTTTACCTGAATTTCCCTGTGTTTAGTATCTCAGCAATATCACCATCTCAAAACAAAATTCTTCTACTAGTATAATTTGTGAATTGAACAGGGATCAGGTTAGAGATGTGATTAATGATAACTGTAGTCATGCATCTTACTTCTTTCTTTCTTCCATTCATTCTTCCATTCTTCCTTCATTTTATCTCAGCAGTGTACAGCATACATAGACTAGCTCCCATTAGAGCGTTAAGAAAGCTACCTAGCAACGTTGGTGAAATTTGGACTAGATCCTGCTCCAAGGGGTGAGTAGTATTTGTTAGTAACAGCAAGTTGAATTTTTAAATAGGAAATAATTCGTTGTGATTTCATTTTTCAAACCAGTGTCATTGTGAAGGACAATGATTTGAATAGCCTTTTTTGGATGGGATGTCTCAAGTATTGCAATGTTGCTTTGAAAACACTGTATTGCAAACCCAGCTGTAACCTTTAGTATTATGAAGAAGCACATTCTTCATGGAAATTCTGGCATTAAGGTACTATCACCTCGTATGTCAGAATGACTTTTTTGACTAGTAGCTGTTGGCATTTGGGAAGCCTTATCAGTCAATCCAAAATAAAACCTAGACATAATCAACTGCCTCATACCTTAACAATTTGTGCAGTTTGTCAGACTGGTATATTACTCTGAAAATATTACTTTGGCTACTACTGCACAGCTGAACACACGGTGCTGAGAGCAGTCCTGCCTTATGAGCTGCATTATTTTGGTAATAGCTGGTAATTGTTTGGAGTGCCAATTTGCAGCTTTTCCTTCTGGTGAGAAATCAGCCCAGTGCTCTGCCCTACTGTATAGCAGTATGTGTGACATTAACCATTCTCAGATCCATCTGCTCAGATCCATCTTTTCCCATCTGCCACGATGCTCTATGCTATCCATAGGACATTGTGTCAGAATTATGAACCATTCTCTCTACGCTCTCCAAATCCTACTTTAACAGATGGTCATAATATATATTTCGTAAAATCCATTCTTAATATAGATGGCCATTAATAGGTAAACAATGAGTTAATAATAATAATAATTAGCTGACATTATTGACCTTTCAGACAAAAATCAAAATCTGCATTAGTAACAAAAGACAGAGCATAGGCAACGTGAAATAAGGCATTTCCTCTTAGTTTGACAGTAAATCAATATGTGAGATATAATCTAAACCTGTGCTAGCATTGCTGACTATGTCAGAGTAATTCCTAGAAAGCACAAGTCTGAAGAGCAACACTAAGCATAAGTAAGTAGGCTGTTCAGCAGCTATGATATTTTGGCCCTACACCAGTGAACACAGAGATTTTAATTTATTAGTAGCAAAGCACAGATGAGCCCACAGTAGGAGGGAAGAATATCCCTGGTGCTTATTTTGTATAACAAAATCTTATCTCTGTTCCAAGTTCTAAAAGAAACAACATGACTTGTTTTGTGCTGTCTGAACAGCATGGTGCCCATCCTTCAGGGCTAAATACTAGAAAGAGCATGGACCTTCATCAAAAGTATCCATGCCTAGAAAGCTAAACCATGTACTGTACTGGATAGTATAAACTGTATGTATGAGGGCAAGAAGCTTCTCTACCTTGCTAGCCAGAAAGGCATCACAGGATTGAGTGGCTGGAAGATGCAGTTTGACAGTGACACTTGAAAGAGACCAAGTGCCTTTGTGACCAATTTCCTTAAGTATTGGTAAGTTCCACTAGGCATCAGGGTCAGCACTTGGAAACATCAAAAGGATGCAACTTCATGACACGCTATGATCAATTGTTTTTTTTTCGAGAAAATATTGTGGATACAGGCAAGCACCAAATGTCTAGAGTGGTTTTGGGAGGTGAAGTTGTCCCCTCACTAGGTCAGTTAGCACTGGGATGTTTCATCTGCTCTGGGCTACAGGAAGGAGGAGAACAACTTGTGCTTTGGAGGAGTTTCTTTCCCACTGCTCCCTCCATATGACAGCTGCATCTGGATGCACTACTGCTAAAAAAAAAGAAAACATACTTG
Organism: Tinamus guttatus; assembly: GCF_000705375.1. Next base: position 428,826 of record NW_010588923.1, on the reverse strand, counting down.
TTATGTGAGGGAGTACATCTATAACTATATAACTACTACTATTCCTAACAGGGGATAACAGGAGAAAGAGAATATTTTAACCCCATGGAGTATATTTTGTAACATATATTGCAGTTACTTCTTCCCACCTCAGGGTGATCAAGACCTCTTTGGGACTATTTGTTTTCACTGGATGAGGGACCAGATTATATGCTGGTACCCAGAATACATAGCCTGAATAGAGCAAATGATTTTCAGGAATAAAATATGCTTTTGTACTAAGGCTGCAGTAAGACCTGGAAACACTTAATTTATTATTCTTAATAAATAACAGAATTTATTCTCATATTTTTAATACTTTTTCAATAAAAACCTTTGTTTTATGTGACCTCTCATTATCTTTCAAAGTGGCTAATACGGTTTTATAAGCAAAGCCAGACATGATATGAAATCAGCAGAATTAATAGGTTAGAGACAATCTTAATGCATATTTTTATTATGCAGCTTTCTAGTAATGAATATCCATTAGACTTTGTAATTCCCTGCTACCAAATGGTGCTTTTCATGCATTTATTTAAGACTTGCACTAATGGCTTTAAGCACTATAACATCATTAATAACAATAATAATTAAATCCAGGAATCATTAAAGGAATCAATTCTACAGAAGTTCATGCTGTTCATTCCCCTCTAGAAATCTTTTCTTCCCTTACAGTGTTGCAGGGAGTGCTCTGGATCTCCCCATGCTTTCTGTTGCTGACAATTAGCAGCACTTTCTGATTAAGAACTTCAAGACATGGCTCTTGGCTGACCCATCAGAGAAAGTCTGTTTTGTGGGATGACCCTTCTCTAATAGGGGGTCTTTTTTACTTTCAGTTTGCACTTGGTAGCAGACAGGCACTCAGAAAGACTTACCTAGTGCACAGATACTTCAGTGTTATACAGTGAAGGGAGATATGCTAGTGAGACAACAGCTCTTCTGTCACTCAAAGTACTTTCCCCACATAATTCATCTGATAGGACACAGAAAGAACAGACTGGTTACTATGACTGATGTGCTTAGGTTGAAAAAGAATCCTCTTTTCACCTATGTTTCCATTAGGTATGGTTGCCATTATTTAAATGTATTGCACGTGTGCAGATGCTAGAAGATAACTGATGTTCATTGAGTTTTCAGGTAATAGCTTTCAAAGTTTCCCTGGAGACAGCACTATCATGATGGATTCAATTACTAACAAGTTTGAGACACCTAGCATATTTCAATTAAAAAAAATCCCCCTCCTCAAGCTGCCGATCTTCAGTCCTCATAAAAAATACAATGGTGTGTCCTTTGAAATAGAAATATTTTAGTCTCATATGCACTTATATGCACACATCCATATAACATTTGATGCAACATCTCCATTAGTTAAACTATGCTGGACATTAAAGAAGAAAAAGAGCTAATTTCAGACTTTGTTTAACAAGATGTAAATACATATTGTGTTCATACATGCTCTGCATTTGTCTTGAAAACTTCAAGGATTCGTAATATTTTTTTCTAAGGTTAGTTTAGATATATCCATATTATCCAATATGGATACTCAAATATATTAGCTGGTGTATTAATGGTTGTTATGACTTGCTTTGACTAGTTTTATAATAGCAAGTAAATGTAGTTGCTATTAATTTTAAAATGCCCAAAAGTTGTTTTTATGTTGTGATATGGAAGCTGAAGGAAGTATTAACACCAAAGTGCAGAATTCAAAGTGAGTTGAGGATAAAGCTGGCAACACGTGTGATAATCAGCTGCAGCTCCAAGACGAGTCTCATAGCAACAACACACTTACAAGGTAAAAAAAGGACTTCAGCCTGACAGCAAATTGTGTTACCATCTCCATATATCTATGCTGACAGATGTATGAGCTATATTCAAGTTTTTTCCTTATAGACCTATGGATACCTCAGAATACTTCGTGAAAAATAATTAAACTATCAGTTACATGAAGTAGAGCTTATACACTATGGGCACTGGAAAGACTGAATACCAGCATAATCTAAGTACCTCGCTTAGTACTCAAATTCAGAAATTTGACTGAGATGTGTAGACCTGCTGGGATGCTCCCTGGCAGTGGGAGAGGTTGGAGATGCTCCTCCAGGCTCAGTGCTAATATAGCCTGAAGAGTAGCATAGCTGTCTGCCTAAACCCTTGAAGAGGCAGTCAGTTGGTGGTGTAGTTATGGATTTAGAGTAAAGCTGTAAATAAAACCAAAACCAACTCTTTTGAAAAGTGAATAATTGCCAGGTTGAATTGGAAAATAGACTATTATAATATATTCACTTTGATGACAGTTCAGTCTCTATAATCATGACAGAATGACTTTTCATTCAGGGACGCGGATACGACAGTGTCTTGCAATTCTTTATCTATTCCACCATAATTGAGCATGAATAATGTGCACTCCCAGCCAAATGTCATCCAAACTAATGTCATTAAGAATGAACAAGCATGTATCTGCATAACCAAACTTACAGACTTGTGCAGTTCTTGTCAGAAAGAAGCCCATCAGGGTTCCATAATGACATGCAAATGAGTAAGAATTGTTCTGAATGAGAGAAAGTAGAGAAAGAAAGTGCTGCATATGGAAATATATCTAGAAAGCTTTGTTATTTCTATCATTATCAGCCACAAAATCATACAAGACACTTCCTTGAATGCCTTCCTTTTCTGTTTAGGCTGATAATTTTGACCTGTAACTTCACAAAATACAAACATTTTGCTATCTTTTGATAATGATTGTATCATAATCTCTGTGAAGGTGAAGAAGACTGACTTAATAATGACAGATTTGGTCAAAATGAATCTTGACGTGTTTATATCAACAAATAGTAGCTACCAAGTCTCCTTGTCTCTCTCCTCACCTGGAAAAATAATTTTAAAAATCACAAAACATTCCACATATGTTTTTAATTGCTGGCTTTGTCCTGTCCAGTGTTTTACGCTAGCTTTTAATGCACAGCACAGTGATGCTTATTCACATTCACTCTCACATCCACACACAAATATATTTTTATAGGTTATTATCTCTCTCTGTCATATGGTGATACAAGTAATACTCACAACTGGCCAGAACACTACATATTCATCCTGTTAAATATTACAAGTTTTCAAATTTGTAGAAAGATGATTATTCATAACCTTAAAACCTCCTGACTATTTTAATTAAATATGAAAATTTAGAGTCAGAGTAAGGTTACTTTAACCCATAGCCAACAAGAAAGACGATAAAAATCCTTCCAGTCCCTTTCAGATCTTTACTACTTATCCTCCTCATCATTAGATGTTTATTAAGAATCATTGCTAAAATAGTGAGGGGGAAAATACACAGAATCAGGGCAGCCTGCAGTCAACCTCTTTATGTTAATGGTTTAGCAGAAACTGCTCATATGCTCATAGCCCTTTTCTAATGAACCAATTATTTCAGCTTTCATACCGATAGCATCCAAGGAAATTATTGGAGGTGCCCTTTCACACTTGGTGCATCACCAATTACCACATGCCATTACTTTCAAATACAATGAAATGTTTTGGTATCACAAGGTTAAAGAGAAAACTACTTGGAATGAATGACAGAGCAAAAAATGTCAACCATGGAAATAGTAAGACAGATTGAATAGTTACAGCAGAAGTCAGAGGTCCAAAATATAGATGAGCTGGTTCCCTCTGAGATTCAAGAGAATCTGCAAAGAAAAGTATTTTAAAGCATATACTAAATTTTTTATTCATGCTCCTGTAAAGGAGACAAAAGGTTACATATTACTTTCATGTGATGCTGGGTTTAAAACTTGTCAGAGAAAAACCTTCTACCTGAATGCCTTGACTATACCCGCTCAGCCTTTCCATATCCAAATAATGCCTTTTAAAGATGTGAATGGTCTTTTTGTGAAACAGGTATGGCAACATCAGATTTACAGATTTAGGTTCAAATATTTCAGTCTACTGGTAAGAATTTCCTTCAAGGAGAATTCTTCCTTCTGAAAACTGACAATTATTAAAAATAAATGCACAGAATGGTTGAGGTTGGAAGGGACCTCTGGAGATCATCTAGTTCAAACCCCTGCTCAAGCAGGGATACCTGAGCACGTGGCACAGGATCGCATCCAGGTTTGAAGATCTCACAGTGAAGAAGTTCTTTCTCAAATGGAGATGGAACTTCCTGTACTTCAATTTCTACACATTACCCTTGTCCTGTCACTGGCCACCACTGAGAAGAGTCTGGCCCTATCCTCTTTACATTCTCCCATCAGGTGTTTGTACGTATTAAGAATGGCCTATTTCTCTCCACCCACAAAGCTTTGTTCTTCAGAATGACTAGAGTTTGTTTTTTGTTTTTTTTTTCTCTCTCATTTTACCTGTACTGGTGACTAGTCCTCACCACTCTCCTCCATTTGTCATTGAATTTTCCTCCAGCTAGTGATTTATTCTTTTCCTTCTAGTTAATAGTATCTGATTTCAATTATTTCTCTTCCTTGGAAATCCAGTTCCTACAGTGAATTGAGATACTGCTGTTTTCTTTTTTTACCTGAGCACTTTATTTTTATCCAAGTGTAACTCTCATCACATAGCCTTGTGAAAATTGCTTTAACTGCACATATGTACCTTCACATTCCTTTTTGTTTGCTTGTTTTCTGTCGCTAAGATTACTTAGCTCCTTTAAAAATCTATTTTTAAAAAAAGCCATCTGTGACAAATAAATGTGTGAAAACAGTTACATGTCAATTAAAAAAACTCACAATTTTTAGTAGGAATGGAAGGCCAGAAGAGACATCTGAGCTCCAAAAGTTCCAGTGGACAGCAGCAGGCCCAGAAATGCCTTGGAATGTCTGTTCCCCTTTTCTCCCTTCCCTTAAAACATCTCTCAAAACTCTCTCAACAACCTCAAATCTTTAATGAAGTACCCACAGGCACAACTCCAACAGCAAATGAAGAAAACAGGAGAAGTCAAGGAAATCGTAAATGCTCCAGATCCTCTGTAACAAGAACATTGCTAGACCAAAAAAAAAAAAAATTCTAAGGAAATGACCTTGTGCGGCAGCGCAGCAAACCACAAAGGGAGAAAGGAGCCAGGCCCAGGCCCCCCCGCTCTCATCCATATGTTCAAACCATGCTGCAATGCTGCTTATCTGCAAAGCAAACAGTTCACAATGCTCCTTTCCTGCAGAACTGGTCTCGTTTTCACAAATGGTGAAGATGAGCTGGCTTTGAATGCCTGAAGTCCTTCACTGCCTCTCCCTCAGGTTCTCCCTGAAAGACAAATTTTCCCCCAAATGACTCAACAGGCTGGGGGGAATATTGCATCATGGAGAACCACCTCGAAATATGTTGCCTGAAGGATCTGCACTGGGACTATTCAGAGAAGAGTCAGCTGATACTTTGAAAGTGAAGTATAACAAAAATAAAATTAAATATAGAATGATTAACCTCTGTCTTTATAGAAGAAAGGAAAGAGAAAGCCAGTCAAATACAAACTAGACATCAGAATCTCTCTCTCTCATTTACTGTAACCAAAACAATGAGTGCAGGAAGTTGGGATTTGCTCCTCTCATGCAGCAGTCAGTTCTTATTTTTGTTGACTGTGTCCGCACCAAACATGATTATGACTGAACTCCAGGATCAAGCAGAAGGTGAAGGCTATCAGGGAGAAATGGACCTGCTGTTAATGACTTTGGAGCAGTCTGTCATAGCTCCAATCCAGTACTGTAGTTTCCAGGCAGTTCTCCTTTCACCCTGGTGCAAATTAGGAATATACGGCTGAAATTAGAGAGCCAGCAGGGCTGCTATGGCTAACGTAAGGGCTTGGGAATGGGGCCTGCGCTTCAAAGAGCTGTGCTGCAGATTGGGACAGCAGGGAAGCCGCTGGGTTTGAGCACAGAGGACAAAGAAAACTGCAAAGGCCATTCTTGCTGTATAAAATTTTCAGCCTTTTAACCTTGCTCTTGTATGAAGAAATCTGCTTTTGAAGTTTGATTTTTTTTTTAGAAATTGGAGAAGATAGTAGTGTTTGTGCTTCTCTCTTACCAAACAGTTATTTGTTCCAACTAGTTGGTTGGAGTTGGTTTCAAAGCCTCCTCTACAAAAAGATTCAAAAAGGTGGGGAAAGCACCTCAAGGTGAGCTGCAGGTTTAAACAAACAAATCAAAAATAGCAGTCACAATAGTTCCCTACATACACACCCATAATTGAAGGCAAAAGAGAAGTTAGATTAGCAGAAGACTGTTTATTTTGTTTTTACTCACAGTTCATTTTTTTCCCAAAGAATAAAAACACGTTTGGTAGATCAAAACAGACACATCCATTAATATATCTTTTCTGTACCCACTCAAAGCCTGAAATTCCATTGGAATCAGCAAGCGTTCAAGCAGAAAGGAGTTCAGCATAAATCTCTGAGTCTTTTCATTCCATTCTCTCTCTTGATATTGCCAGTCATTAAATATAATAATTCTCACTACTCTTTATATCATTTTTAAATAATTTCAATGGGTCTTTTTTGACTGTATTTCTGATAGGGGAGATAGATCATAATTCACAGTGAGACATCTCTTCAGGTGATCAGGAGAATGAATGCATCTAGCTAGCCATCAAAAAATTAATAGGAATATCATTTATAAAAGTTGAACAGAAATTGTTATAATTTCCTTTCTTTCCATGCACTACTAGCAGTTCAGCTGAGCAATCTGGCAAGTCCTGGAGGTGTTAACTGATGTCCTGAGAAGTTTGAAGATCTAACAGGTACATTGCAGCAAACTGGAACCATTTGGCCTTACTTTCATGCACTATCACATAAACATACATTGCTCCTATTGTCAGATCACTTCAGCTCCCCGTGCACTCGTTATTTACACTCTCACAAGGGTGCTTTGAAGCTTAATTTGGCAGTTTATAAGACCATTTGAGACACGCTGATGGAAGCATTACAGTGAGTGTATAAATAATTATTATTTTCATAACCATTCTTGAGGACTGGATTCCCATTGCCTCTTTTATTGCTCTGGACTTCAGCTGCTTTAGTAATGCTCCTCAGCATATGCGCTCTCAATCTGGTTCCCCTGTGTGCCAGGAGACACACTTAAATACTGGACATTTTTCCATGGGCCCTAAGAGCGATTCTTTTCCAGATGCATCATATTACTGCCAAGGAGCTAGACAATTAATGTTATTGTGATCTTTCTGCCAACCACTGATTGACAGCAGCATGGGTTGTGTTCAATTTTAAAGGGATCGCTAAGAAAATGCCAGCTGAATCCTCTGCTCAGAAACTTGGGAAAAACAAAACTGTCTTCTGACTTGATTTTCCTTCTATGAGATGTGAATCATGCTGCTTTTTTTACCAGATGCTATTGAGCAGCATGTGTAAAATATTTTTCTTTTCAGGCCTGCCCATCCATCCCCTGTAGTCATCCCTTTTTCTCTTCACCAGAGGCACTTCAGCAGACAGCTCATTCTCCTGCCCTGCCTGCCTAAAATCACCTGGGGAGAGGCTTCCCATCCCTTTAGCCTTTACTACCTACCCTGTGCAATTATTAACCATTACACTTCTAAATTATTTTAAAGAAATAACATCAGCAAGTGATTTATTTTTTTCTAGCAAGCACTATTTGCACCTCCTCTGTCTCCCAGCTGCCGTGGGTCAGGAGGGCTCAGGGCAAAGTCACTTTGTGCTTGCATTTTAGGACTATGTCCAGCCTGTCTTGGACAAGCGCAATCTCAGGACGGCTTTATCTCTCCATAAGGGAGAGTTTATTCTACACATCCTTCAGCTTTCACAACTTTTCTGCTAAGACAACTAATAAAAGAGTTAAATCTACTCCCAGTGAGTAAGACGACATGGTTTTGTCTTGGAAGTATCTTAGTATATAGTGTCTAATAATGAATTTCATATTGCCCTATGCACTTGCACATTAAGATATTCAGTTAAGAAAGAGGAGATTAAATGAGGAACAGAGACACAGATATGTAATCCTTATTCAGGCTGTTTTATCTTTCTTAACTTGATTTTGGTGCTTCATTATGGTGTTTAATGCACGAGGCCCTGCAGGTTTGTGACCCTTTTCTCCTTCTGCCTACAAAGTACCCCTAAAAACAAGTTCATGTAACGTATTTCATACTGTACCTCAGGAATTAGTTGGGTCTGACTTCTGGTCCACCCTTGCACAAGCCAAATTTGAACTCAGGACCTAGAATCAAGGGCTTCATTTCTAGGCATTACTAGTCTTCTGAGTCATCCATCTCCCTGTTACTGTTATTATTCATTATCACTATAATTGTTCTAATCCATAATCAAGGAAAAACAATCCTGACAGATGGTATGGGACTGTCTAGGTACAGATAAACACCACACAGGATAACAAAACTCCCTGTGCTGTAACCTTTAGCATTATTAAAGGCTTATTCAAAACCATGTAATACTCCAATAAAGAAGAAAACAGGACTCAATCAAGCAATAACTGCTGCCAAAATAATATATTAAAATATTGGAAAAAAAAAACATTTTGAAATTACTGAAAAATATGACACCTTTCTTACAGTATTCTTCATAATAAAAAGACCATAACACAGCAAAGTCTCACCAAGAGATAAATGCAGCATTTGGAAAAGGCCATCTGATGTGAAATAGAGCATTTTTAGAGTTTAGAAATACATTTTGCACATGTGCAAATCCTCTTTAGGGTTCTTGTTTGCCCTCGTAAGAGGGACCAGGAGACAGTCAGTCAAGATTAATTACAGTCATCCTAAATTTAGATCTTAAGAAAAAAGAAAAAAGTTGAATATTTAGCAACAAGAAAAATCCCATGAGCTGTGGAAATCCTAGCCTATTTTTCCCACACCTTCACAAAGGAGCATTTATACTTAATATTTCTGGCTTTGTTTGGTTTTGATTATTAAGCATAAAAAGTCTGATTTTCAGGAGTGTCCATCCCTGGCTTCAGCAGAGGTGCTTGGTATTTAGAAAGCAATTCCCTCTGTGTCATCACCCTCATGATTCCTCCATTCTGAACAACGTAACCCTGCCAGCTAAACCCCAAAGATTGTGTCCGTATGTTAGTAGAAATGCAATTTACCCTTGATGAGGAAAGATCTCCCATTTCACCGGAGATCCTCCCATCACAATGTATCAGTATTGGCTGGCAGGCGTAAGTAATAACTTGGGGGTAGGAAGCTAGAGCATAAGCAGAGATGTCTCCACACACTTAAATTTGAGCTTTAACCAAGCTATAACACTAAAACCCATGCCCTTAGTTTTCTGAGCAAAATATTCATAAATCAGGAGAGAAGAAATCAGATCTCCTCTTAGCACTCTCCAAAGGAAAATCACAGCCTAGGGTTTCAGATCTCAATTAGATTATGAAATTAAGCTGCAGTGCCAAAGCAGCAGCCTTAATCCCAGCAAAACACAAATAAAATTATCTTTACGTGACCTTTCATTTTCTCCACAGTGCTACCACTGGCAACTGATTGGCAGGGACCTGGGGTGGATAGTGTGCTCTGATACTACAGAGACCAAAAGAAGGGGAAACCTATAAAAGATGTAGAAGTGAATTGTAGCATGTGCAGAAATGCATATCCAAATCCAGCCTGGTGCAGGAAAGCAGAATGTTTTGGGGACTATGAGAGATGATTAAGGGATCTCAGCCACATCTTGGGAGATTGGATATTCCCCTGTCACCAAACATGACACCATTCAGAACTAAGAATGAAATCAAATATGAATTTTGCTTTGCTTTTTCTTTTGCTGCAGATATCTCTTCTGCAACGTGTGCTCACACAGGTCTCTGCTGACTCCTAAAGGGCAAGAGATTTTCGGTTCCCACTGAAGCCAACCAGTCAAGACTTGCTCTTTTGGTCGATTTTAGCCTTAACCTATTTGCCTTTCACCACTGCAGCTCAAAGATGCTGTTCTTTGCAATGGAAATCCTGAGGAACTTTCAAGTGATTTCAAAGGCACACATTTTTGTCTGTAAGAAATACAGGACCATTAAAATAATTTGGGCTACTTTGGTGTAACATATCTGATAGTTATGTCTAAGTTTGCACATAAAATTAACTCTTCAATTTTAGCCATGCCTAGGTACTTTTTTTTCATGAAAATTCAATAAACATGAAATTGATACTATTTTGTAGAAGCTCCATGAAGTGGGAAGATAAAGCTAGTTCCATGGCAAATGTTTTTCCCAGCTCTCCTTTCATAAAACCTATGCATTGCTAAAAAGGTGTCAGAGAGGACCTGTGAAAGTGATGGATTTTATTTCTCTCAGGAATGGGAAAAAATGCCGGAACAGAAGAAAAATATTCTACAAAAACATTTCTACATTCAAGCATATTTGGCAGAATCTTCAGTGCATTACAGTGACTTCCCACATGCCTTATATTTATTTTATTCTTGTGAATTTGTGAATAATAATGCTGTTGTCACTTATAATGCCCTGAAAAAAAAATACTAGTTAAGTAATCTGCATAAGAATCTGCTAATCTGATTATGAAATGAAACTATTTACTCTATTAGGAAAGGTGATATCTTTTTCAAACCTGAAACCATATATTTCTCCTCTCCTACAGAACAGAGAGAAGTTTAAATATTGTTTCATCTTTTATACTAAAGCAATATTTATAAAAGCTACCTACTTGATGTCATATGCAATTACTTAAGGTTTTGATCTGATGCTGTTAATATTTCTTTGAATTGATTTGCCTTACTGTTGATCTATAAACATTGTTACTAGCTAAACTTTTACCAGCTCATTTAAAACCATAAAACACAAAGTGACATGTTGCTAAAAATGTCATTACATGCAAAATAAAAATTTGGTTTCCTCACCATGAAAAAAACTAATCTAAAACAGCTGTCACTAGACACAAACCATTAAGGTATATCACATCTATTTCCTTTAAACAGAGGGAGAGAAAGAGAGAGAAGGTGTCTCTAATGATTTTCAGGCTTTCAACAAATATTCTCCTTCTAGCTCTGAAACCATTGAGCCCTGTGCTCCAGACCTCCTGGAAGTCTCCTCCTTTTTATATTCTGGCATGCATGTTAAATGCTATCTGGAGCGACACAGCTGTCGGTGAGGAGGTCCCTTAGCCTTATCTCTGATGCTCTGAAGTCTCTGAGAATTTTGCTATTGCACTCAGGGGGCCAGCTTGACCCTGTCATTTTTGTGCTTGTAGATGGCAGATGTAGAGCCAGTGACAGTTTTAATTTATAAGGGCAATTTACATCCAACTAAGTTGCTGTCACATGACCAATTATCTTATAGCCTATGAGACACCTCCTCCCTTAATACGATTTCCTCCTCAATTTGGATAGAAAATTGAATATTTCATTAAGCTTTTTTTTTTTTTTTTTTGGCAGGAAAACTGAATTTTAAGCCATGGAGTCCAGACAATTGAGTTGCCTGACAATTTCAGGAGAAAAAGTGCTGATCCAATGCAACATTGCAGATTATTCAACTTCATGCTTATGTATATGCAAATCCTAGCACCAGTCAATATATAGTGCAACATTCAGACTTAAGGATTATTCTGCTCTTGAAAATGTTGCTATAAAAAGACCTGTCATCTGTTTACTATCAAGAGTCTCTTTATGAATAGTGCCTGTTTCCACCTTCCTTTAAGCCTGCTTTGCTGTCTCTTTGCATTGTGAGAAGACAAAAATATTCAGAACTTAAAAGAGGGTGCAGAAAAAAGAAAGAGTACTGAGGGTGTATTTGTAGGAAAAAAAAATATTTCTGCTCTTGCTTACACTAGTCAATTCTGTCATTGGGGGTTTAAATTTAAAGTATCTCAGCTTTGCCTGATGTATTTTACCATAAACAAACACTCAGTCACCATGACAACCATGTCACTTATTGTAATGCTTTTAACTTTTGGTGATGGGCAAAAAAGCTTCCATTTGCTTTCTACAATTTATCTGATGCTTGTGCTATTCATTTTTTCAGATGGTGTATCAAATCTATGGAACGACTTTCATTTCTAGTGCAGCTCTGCTTGCAGCCACCTCAGTTCTACCAGAAATTAAATTCCATTCTTTATATTCAGTGTGCAAAACCAAACCAAAAATGTGACAAAGGATGAGAGGTTCAGCTTGTCCATTTAGCTATCAGATACCTCTTCTATTATTCTGTAGTAACGGCCTTAGCACTCTCAAGTGGAGCATCGTTCTGGTATGGAAGCTGTGAGTAGCATCAGTGACTCTTTGGTGGAGCTCCAAGGAACACCTACGTGCTGTGGGAAGCAGTGAGTCAGACATCAGCAGCTTCCCCTCTAAAATATCCCTGAAAAATACTTTAGCATGATGCATGGGTAATGGTTAAAAAATAAATGAAACTTGAGTTGGATCATTTCAGAGAGAACAGCTGTTACAATCGTCACAGCCTGAAGGTCTTACCTGCCTATATGGTAAGTAAGCTATTCTACAGTGTTTGGCCTCTAACCATCTATGGTTCAAATGTTCTTTGCTGGACTTGGTGCTGAAGCTCTGTGCCATCCTCACATAGCACAGAAGGGAAATGAAACTCCAGGATTTCACTGAGATTTGTAAAGTTCTTCCTGAGATGGACCTTACTACCTCCAAAGGCATAGAGGCCACACTGAGGTATGAGGGACCTGTTTTCAACAAAAGATCATTTATTTCACCTAATACTCACTTGCATGGTCTTCATGGGGATTGCAACAAATAACATTCACCATTGGAGTGAACCAGAGGCCCTGATTTCAAGGGCTCAGGACACTGACAATCTAGGAGGATCCAGCCCTGCTCCTTGCCCACATTGGGCTCACACACCACACATACTACAGATGTGTTTTCTGTAATGTTTTCCTTGCTGTTACTGAGGCAAATCAAGGCAGAGACCTTTCTATCTCTATTTCAGTTAGGAGAAGAGAGAGAACACGTGAGTGTTTGCATCAAATACTTAACATATAGCTCTGTTTTAATTTGCTAGTTTAAATAGATCTGCTATTAACCAGAGACTTCTTGGTGAAGAACACTCCTTTGGATAGGCTGCAGTCCTGACCTAGCTAGTATTTGTAATTTGTGTAAGGTTAACTATTTTCCAATGACATATTTCAAACGTTGCTGCTTTTGGTTGCAAAACTTGCAACTCGAGATTGATAAAGTATCAATTTCATGTTAGTTACATATGGTGCCCTTTGGGAGAATAGAGCTAACTTCCACAACTTACCTCACAGACTCAGCTGCTTATTTACTGTATCACAGATAAATTGTAGCCTAAGAATTATTCATTAGGGAGATCCACAAATCTAACAACTAATAGCTCTCAGACTTCGCAATTAACGATCCATCAACAGAAGAGAAATGGAATTCCTCAAATTACTATTCAGTGTGAACTCAGTTCCCTCCATTACAGACAAGTATTGCTTGGTGCCACACAGCTCATACGGAACAGCAGATATTTTTACTCCATGTCTCTTTGCACAGACTCTTCTTACATGTCATTCACTAACTACCTCTGTAAATGAGTTTCAAAAGAGCTGCAAGGCAAATGTTTCTCCGATACGGATGTTTTCTGCTGTAGAATGGTACTATATTGATTTGAAGGTGGTAGTGTGGGGTTTGAATGACAGCAAAAGCACCAAAAAGCCTCATAGAAAGATTTTTTAAGTGACTAATCTTAGTAAAATATATTATCAAAAGTAATTCTTCTTTTTCTAGCACTCTCTTTTATTGAGAGAAGAGATTTAATAAAAAAAAAACCTACAATCAAAATCAAGCCCTTTCAAAGAATCACTGGTTGTACTTCGTTTACTTTGAAGAGAACATGCATGAACGGTTTAATATGTCTGTCACAGTCTATCTGTGTTTAATGTAGCTTTGAAACATACTGCACAATTCATTCATTAAGTTAATACATTCATGTGGGCTTTCCTCTGGGTCTTTCATTACCCAGATCCAGGTGCATCTTGCCTAAACGCAAATGTTGTGTGGCACTTCCAGTTAGGACCAGAGGTGAAATTTCTGCTTGCTGTGCCAAGCTCCCCTTGCATTTCTGCCATAAAAAAACCACAGCCTTCTGTTCACTGCCTTTTGAGTGCAGGCAAATTTACTGCACGATTTCAAGATACTGAATTTTTGGTTTTGGTCTTGTGTTCCATGCTGTCTGCCTCTAACTTGTTGTGCAGGACCTGCTGATGAATTCCTATGTGCTTACTATTCTGTAGTGACCTTTAATTGTTTTAAAATTAATTTCCATTGGAAGACTGCTATGCCTCATAGACCATGAGATTATGACCATCGATCTCAACCATTCTGTCCACAACTGTTCCTAAACCTTAAGAGACCACCAAATTTGTAACATGACACACACAAGTGGAGAAGGACAAAAGCATCTTGTAGTCTTGCTGAGAAAAACTGAAATTCTAGAAGCTGCAATTGAGCCTTGGTAGAGCAACAAAACAATAAACTATTCTTTTTATTAAGCTTATTCATAGAGCAACGAGGGACTCCTGTTTACTTTGGATACATCGGCCAACCCCAGTTTGCCAGTACCTTCGTGGTTCTCAAGAGGCCACCCTAAAGCTGGCAGAAGCTGGTAGGTGCAGGCTCACTCTTTCCACATTCGCCTTTTACAGAATAAATTCCAACTTTAAGCTTCCTTGTAATCAAGAATTTCTTATCTCAGAAGTCATACAAAATTGCCATTGTTGTAGACACCAGGCGGGTTACTGATTGCAGGAGATGTGAGTGGGCAGGATGAGGACAAAGCAGCTAAAATAAAAACAAAATGAACTTTGCAGGCCAGACGTATTTGGCAACTGCGCATTTGTGCTTTGAATACTCGTTAGGAACACAGTTCAACCTTCTACTCAATGTTGGCAGTTTGATATGTGGAGTCTCATAACAGCTTTAGTCATGCCCCAACTGCTATAGTCATGCAACAAGTTTAGATTCATGACTTCTGTTGCTCATTTTGTTTTCCTTTGACAGTGATGTGAAGAAGGTATAGAGCTCCAAAGATATCCTTCTCCTCTTACTGCATCTACAATTTCCTTTGGCAAGGAAGTTCCCTTCCAAACTAAAACTAAGCTATAAAGACAGATATTGAGATATTGAGTACCTAATTTGGGGGAGGAGGTAAGAGCTCTTTGCCTGCTTCATATCATTGCCATATTTACTCTTGACAAGGAATTAGGTAGCTCAGAGTTGCTGTAGGTTGTAGGCCCTTTTATGACTACCACAGGAATTTTAATCTGCTGTCACTGCTAACCAGCGTCATTAGCACTCATGGTAGTTTTGCCCTGTGTAAGATGAATAATGGTGGTTCACTGCCAGCCATATACTCTAGCACCTTAGGAGGCTATTGCCATGACTCCAATTCTCTCTCTGACAGTAAAAGTAAGAAACATAGACCTGGGCTGGCAGCAGAAGTTGGGCAAGCAATTCAGCAAATCTGTGATGCCACTGCTGCATGATGTTGAAAAACAGACACAGGCTAACTACGGTCATATTTGCCTTAATGTACAGAAGAATTACACTAATGCAGGTAGAAGATTCCGAGACAAAGGCTACATTTACGTTAATTTTCTCTCAAAATGAGATTTTAGAACAGAAATGAAATATATAATATTCATTTAAACCAGGTAAATAAGTTCATGTAGTACATGTGGTACAAGACTCAATATTGCAAAAATAAATTAACATTATCCAAAACTAGAAAGCAAGATATTTGTGGAGGAAGTTCAGAGAGTGAGTGGTTGATTTCTATTGAAAAGTCGCAAATGATAATGACTTCAGGCATCACACATCCTTCAGACCAGAGTAAAGTAATAAAAAAATCACCTAGTTAATTTGAAGGTTCCTTGATCCATAAACAACGCATCAATGCAACACCTAATTCACAGTAAAGTTTGCAGAAAAAAATACACTATCAACAGCTGCTTTGAAGAAAAGATCATCTTCAAAACACAAACCAGTTAGCAAATGGACTATTTCTTCACACACACACACCTGATTTTGAGACTGCTCTTATCAGTTCAGGGTGGTTGGTGGAGTCAGGATCACTCCTCCTGCAAGCAGGTTTTGAAACCTACAGTTAAGGCAGGGGTAACAGACAGGCATATGAAACACTATCTGCAAGGCAAGTGCTAACTCCTGGCATTGAGCAACTCCTACCTCATCCAGAATTCTTCGGTGTCACTCATGACGCGGGAAAAACGTTACCCTCTCAGTGGATGTGGGCAGTCCTTCCCCAAGTCCAAAGTTTAGCAGAGGAGCGACTGGGCTCAGTCCAGGTGCCATCAACCGCTATGGATAAAAGAAGAAACTGCTTCCCAGGGAGGTGTCTACCAAACATCCCAGAAGCAGAGGTTGAGGACCTGCTCTTCATAGGCCTTCTGTTCCACACAGGCCCCGAGATGGTCACTCCATCCGCAGGAGAGGCCATACCCAGGTCAATGGCAACAGCTGCATGGTTGATTATCCTTATCAGGTAGGTTGGAGAGAAACAGGCAAATGAGACATGACTAGAGGAGCATACAAAGAGAAATGCAAAACTGGATGACACAGGCAGCACTAAAAGGAACAGCAGATAAGACTGTTGTGCACTGCTGGCAAACTCAAGGCCATGCACAGGCATCATTTCTTAAGGAAACGCAGTTATGGCTTCCAACACCATCTAGAATTCACCAAATACCAAACCTAAGTTATTTTTATTTTACATCATTTTCCTTTTTGCATCAGCATTACAGTTTTTCTGAGCTGCAATTTCATGATTCATTTAGATTGAATGTTATAATAACAATTCTTTTAAATTAGCACAATTTGTTTGCACTGAGGAGATGGGAACAGTCGTGCGAAGGAAGCTACCAACACAGTACAGGATTTTTCCTACATTCATGCCAATTCAAACAGATGCATCAATCCTGTGCTACCCATTAACATTTTAAGTGACAAAAGTTGTCATTTGCTGACATAGAGAGAATATATAATTAAACAGCTGGCTAGAAAATGAAACAACTCACTGAAGAACATGTTGAAAGTAAACTGCTAATAAATATACTTGCAAGCATACAGCATTAATTTGTTTATATGATCCAGAGGGAAGTCTGATTGCTATGATATACCTTGGTGGTTTTTTTGTTGTTGTTTTTTTGGTTTTTTGTTTGTTTGTTTGTTTTAATTTATCTGGCACATTGCTGCAATCAAATGGCATTAAGGAGGACTTTAGAATATAAATTCCTAACCAATTAGATGATGTTTAAATCATGAACTTAATGACACATTTATTAAAGTTCAGTCTGCACTGCCCCAGCACTGTAAGCTGATAAGACAAAAGCATATTCAGTCTCACAAGGTTTCTATGAAAGACTTTTAATAAGATTATTGGGACTGGAAGGAGGGATGGGAATCTATGCTATAATTAAATCTGCCAATTTGTTATGAGCACAGAAAGGAAGATCAAGGTTTTTGCTCTGAAGAATAACTTCTCGGAAAAAGCTATGGCATTTTCAGTGTTCTCCCTTAGAAAGTCAGTATTTACCCTCAGATGCTTCACTGCAATTCTAGGAGCTGCTGTCAGATATTGTAAGGGCAGAGGAGCATACGATATAAGGAAACACATTTTTACATTCTGGCTAGCTGGAGAAACTGCAGTGTCTCATTCCACAAATCATTAAAAACACATCCTTACATATAAAATTTTAATCTGTTCACCAACAGGCTAATTCTTAAGAAACACTTTTGAAAGATTTCCATTCATGTAGCTGCTTTTTCACTTTGAACATTGCACAGATTCTCCAGAAGTAAACCAAGCCAAGCCACCTGAACCAGCAATGTCAGCATGGAGCAAGGAGAAATGTCCTTACTGGAGAATGGAAATTAAACATTATTTCCTACTACATATGCAGGATACACTTGTAAAGTTTGGCTGAGCATTTCTGTAGTTTACATCCAGTCAGAGGTAGCCCATTGAAATCTAAAATGCGGACAGTTTTTTTCAAGTTTCTTTAACTCCAAAATTTTGAGTGAGATTCTTGGCACTTCTATTTCCCTGTTTCATAGGCACATGCAATTTAATTACAAATTTTACTACAATATTTTTTTCTTATGTTCAAACTGCTCTTAAGAATCAGCCTGTGTAAGCTTGTATTTCTGAATTTTAGTGACATTTTATAACACAGTTTTATTGAAAAGGATCAACTGCAAAAATCTTACAAGCATGCTACAGACATGAGCAATAAATTACATGTTGGAAACAGATGTTTAAAAAGAATTATAAACAGCAGTAAGCAGTGTACTGAATTTCATAAGCTATCTCAATACAAAACATGACTTAAATCTCCTCACTCTTTTTTTTTCCAATAGATGTAGATATTAAGCAATATTTGTATGTCTTTCCAACTATCATAGAGTCAAGTCCTTCAAACAAAAGGCCATTTGCACAGAGTAACAGCAAGCATCTCAAATCAGAATTGCCCAGTGCTCCCCAGGGCCAGAGAGCAAGTGACCTTGCTTCACATATCTGACACAGCAATACTGTGGTCTGCTGAAATAGCAGTGTTTTGACAGGGTTAGAGCAAGAATGTCTTCACTGGCCAGGAAAGGTGAAAGGTAGGAGAAAATGTCAGGAGCCTTCATGGAAAAGCACAGAAGACTGAATGCAAAAATGGCACTAATAATAAGAAATCTCCATTCAAATCTGTTCAGCATCAATGCTGTGTGACAAACTACATTGCTCAGGTTTCTCCCTCTTTGAAATCCAGTTTCTCTTCTGTTTCTTGCCACTCTTGTGAATTTTATTGCTCATACAGCAGATTGTGTTGATCTGAAGAAACCAGAAAGCATCTTGGAATAAGTGACTGCAGCAAAAGGAAGCTGTCACATGGAAGTAAACATCAAAAAAAATTGCTTTAAAGATATATTTTCTCTCTTCTTGCACAATCCCAGCTAGAGACACAACCATGCTGGGGGAAGGGGTAGCAGGGTATGTTTTCTTAATAGGCTGTTGACTGCTAACCTGGAATCCTTTCTTCAGAGAAAGAGAAAATTTAGAAACAGTTTAAGCATCCCTGCAATATTTTCTATCAAACCAGTTCATCCATTTGAAGCACAGAGGTCTAAATTACTCCTAAAAAATGGAGTTACTAAAAAAACTATTCCTGTTCAGCATTAGAAGGGGAATGCAGCTCACAAAGCTGCAAAAAAATCAGCGATAACGACTTGCTTCTTATGTCTAAGATATGAATTACCAAAAAAAAAAAAAAGACATGAATTATTTAAAAAAAATGAAGTCATTGAACATTTTTAATTGTTTTATGCTGTTTCATTTACCCAGCTCTAAATTAGTTTTAATCAACAGAACAAGCTGCTGGAGCATTACAGCTAAGAATCCCAGTAAAATATGTCTCCACTGCGCACAAGATCAATGGTTGAGAAACTTCATTTTTCATCTGCTGCTTCTGGCTAAGAGACAGAAGAAAATCAGTCAGGAAACATGATAACCTTCCTTCATATCAAAGTTCCATTAAAGTCCCTGTTACCTGCCAGCAGATATCCTATACTATTACACTCACATTTATCTTTAATGCTTTCTACATTTCTGATCTTGCTCCAGTCCTTTTTTATTCATATTTTCTGTTGCAGTTACATCTTCCTTCTCAGCTAGGACTTCGACCTAAAAGCTGCTGACTGCATGTGAGCGACATCAAATGAGCAAGTAGTTCTAAATAAATTCCTATCTAATCATATGTGTGCAAATTATAAAACATCATATGCACATTTGGGGACCAAAATACATGAGCACATATAGGCAGGCAAAATAACAGGAGGAGGAAGATGAGCAACCGAGTCCTTTGCACAGTGCCGTGGTTGTCCCAGCATCCTACTCTTCCCTGCACCTACATGCCCAAATTCTTAGGAGGAGGATGAACAGACCCTGGTCTCCAATATAAAAACATCTGACATCTAAGCAGGTCCATGCTAGTAGGGATTCCCACTACTTTCTTTCCCAGGCAAACACCCATTGCTGCCACTGTACCCTTGTAAGTCAGCCTTGTTCCAGCACTTTGATGCTCCAGAGAGAGGTTGGGGTTGTGAGCAACATAAAATGTAATGAAAGGTGAAGAAAGGGGCTTACATTAAAAACAGGGGGATATGACCTCCACTTCTTTTCTTTTTTTTGGAGTGTAAAGTGAAGGTATACCTGAGAAAAAGAAAAAAAAAACTGCCAAACACATACAAGAATTAACTTCCCCAAGCAGTGAGAAAGACTCAACATCCTACTTGTAGAAATAAGTCTTTCAGAGAAGAGCACTAGAGCATCCAATGAAAAAAAAGAAAATTTATCCAAAAAACTCAAGAGCTACAGAGAGTTTCCAGAAAGAGCGTCTAGGGAACATACACCACTTTAGAAGGAGATCTCTTCTCCAAATCTCCTTAACACAAAAATGAGCATACCTGATGCAAAGGAGGATTAGCATGGTCATGTCGAGCATGCCTATACATTGCAGTGCCTGTTGGTTTGGTTAAACGAGTGTAACCTGTAGGGAAGCTCTGACATCCTGTCAAAACCGGCTGTACCTGTTTGCCTAAGCCTGTGAATGTACGAAAATATCAGCAACAACGATCTATGGCACTGCAGGTGTGCCAGGAGCATGTGCTCTTCTAACAGGGTTTTTCAAATGAACCTTTAGAGTCCAGTGCAGCTGGATTTGACCTGGGGGCAGCATGGTCCTGCCAGCACTTATGCTGAATTAAGTTTTGCAAAATCATATTTTAACTTTTATAAGACTGTAGCTTAAGTAGTAACAATCCATTTTCTGGAAATTAATGACCAGCTTAGAGGATCTAAAGAATCATTATCTTCACAAAATGATTAATTCCCTCACCACGTCTCCTGCTCCCTGCTCATTACTAAAAGCACACTACATGCACAGCAAAGTAAGTATAGAAAATATAGAAACCAGTCACCATTCTGAAAAGCCTTGGGGAGTGGTATCTTATTTTTTAACTGCCATCTTTCAAGCACACCTCTCATCAGGCATTTAATCAAAATTGCAGGAAGTGGTGGAAGACAATGGTCAGCTATGCTGTCAATTGATGAGATTGAAGACAAACGATACTAAAGCCTGACTTTGGACTCAGGTGCCCATGCGTTAATCTGTAACAATATCATAAATTGACTTTAATGTAATTTACTGCATGAACAAGAACTTTAATTCTGCATCTACTCATTCCCACTGGCAGCTCAGTTCCTTGTTGTGTCTGAGGCATAGCTTGAGAAAAGAATGGGCAGGAGAAGATTACTTCCATCAAGGAAATATTTGCCTGCCCACTTTCTCAGGGGTTCCTTGGAGCTAGTTTGTAAATCAGAATATTAACTGAGAGCACAGGACCAGTGCTCATGCCACACTGGTGCCCACTTAGACAACCACATGACAAAAATTTACTTCAGGATGAGCAAGGGCTCCCTCATTTCGTCTCACAATGCAAGCCACTTCTCCAGCACTTTCAGTTGTTTTTTCCCATCAGATTCAGCATCTGTGGCAGCTTAAATGTTTTTTCTTCTTTAATGAGATATTATTCAATAATTTTTACCCCCTCATGTCTCTGAAGTATAGTTATAACAATCCTTTATAACCTCTTCTCTGTCTGACAAGGCTAAGCATACAAAAGTGTACTTCAAATGTCAGATTCCCCAGACATTGCTGCACCTATTCTAAGTCTCTCTCTCTTGTTTTTTAATATGTATTCTTTTTCTTATTATTGGACACTACGGGCATGATCTGATGTTTTGTGCTATTAAATTCTGCTAGAACCTCATCTCATTCTGCTCATACAATAATTTGTTGTTCCTTTTGAGACCAAAACCCCCCTACTTTGTTTCATTCTTTCATTAACCAGCATGGTTTTAGGCAAGTCATATCACCACCAAAATCTATCATTCTTTCTGACCTGAGATAAGGGAAATAGCCCCAAGTAAGAGGAAGCACAGAAGGTGAACTTTTCACCTTCACATGAGAAGAAGAATAGGTAAATAAACAGAATAATATGTGGCTAGCTTACATAACCACAGTAAGCCTGAAGGTTAGAATTAGCTTGTTTAGAAGCAGAGTGATAACATAGCTATATCCACATAGATCTGTAATAATGCATCTCTCCATCAGTGATGAGACAACAAAATTTGGCCCTGCCCAACTGCTGCAGCCTGGGTTCACACCGGTCATGTTGAGGATGGCCCCTTGCTGCCTCTCAGCTTAACGAGCCTAATTGCAGCATATGAGTGGTTCTCAATGCTGCAAAGCTCGTAAGATTCAACGAGGTACGCTTAACCTGCTCTGAAGTTTGTACACTTTGCTACCTGAGCGTTTCTTTGATGCAATATTGCCCTTGTATTATTTTAATTTTCTGTTTCTGATGTTTAGCATTTTCCATAAATCTCTCATAAAATCAGGTCTATGAGATGTTTCAGGTGGGATGGAGTTTGGTCCCTCTAAGTTTGGCCCCCAGTTCATATCAGGGGTCATCCCAGTATTCAACTTCGAGAAAAAGATGATGCTTGGGAGCTGTTTAAGAAGTGCCTCTGGACTGGGGAAATGAAGTGAAGATCTTTTAAAGAGGTTGATTAACAGTTCTGAGAAAAAAAACCTGAATGTAACAGCTATGAATGTGCACCCGACACTGCAGGCACTACACTCAGGCAATAGCCCATAAATTCCTTTGAGGTGGATATCTGAAGAAAATGGATGACATTTAGCTAACCTGAAAGAGAAAAATTTTTCTCTTAATTGGCTTAAGCTAAAAACACACACTGTGCATTTCCTTGCTTGTAATGATCATATTCAAGAAAAATACATCTGCTCTTGATTTAATTTTAAAGAAAGATTGTTTCAGTACACAGATTTCCTCCATAACGGTTTCCTCTGCCAATAAAGCAAAAGTTTATTACATTTCCACAGTTCTCTTGGGGAGTGGGGGTGTCTTAGAGAGGTTTATAATACAGTTGTACCTACCTCTAATGATCTGCAAAGCAACCAAACTCTGTCTACACTGAAACAGCAGGTATTTACCCAAATCATTTCTTTGATCATTTCTTTTGGCTCTCCTGAGAGAAGCTTGAAATTTTACAATGAATTTTGGTATGTCAAAAGAAAAGAATTTTTTTTTACATTTAATTTTTAAATCTTCCTTGCTTAAAAAAGATTGAGATAAACAGTATTTAGTGATCATGGGATATTTTTCTGAAAGGTATCTACATTCCTAATTATTTCCAAAGATACAAGATATTTTACAAAGAACTGATAGGAGTTCTCTCTCCTAAATTCACATATTCATCTTGCTTCAAAAAGCCCCTTTTGTGTATTATGGGAGTTTCTGCATTCCAGTCTTCAAACCCATCTAGACTTGAGTCATCCTATTATCTCAATTTTCAAAGTAGATACTCCTGACTTGTTTCCATCACCTCCACACCCATGAAGGTGGCAGTATCTAGTATTTAAAGCCTGTTGTTTCTGCCTGCAGTGCTAGAACTTATGTCTCATGCCTCATATTTTCTATTTTCCTGTTCATGACTTGTGGCAGAACACAGGCACGAGATCACCATCTACTCTGGAAAAGACACACACTCCAACATGAACACCCACACTCTCACCAACGGAACATGAGGTGGGTGTCTAAGCTCCCACCTGTGTCGTGACAGGTGTGCTCCTTCTCCAGCTCAACCTGACTTTTCACGTGTAGCCCTGTCAAGGTGTTAACCACCACATTATCTGATCCTAGTGGTTGCCGCTCTGATCTCTTTCCCCATTCCGACAATAACCATCAATAACAGTCCTGATGGCTGCATTCTAGTGGGGAAATAAAGGCTAATTGAGCATTCACCAGCCAAAAGTTGTCTGAAATGAAAGAATGACTCTAAGTCAGTCATCTTATCCCATAAACATGGGGACAGCCCTAGACTCCATTGAGCTCTCCTTGCATAGCAGCTGGTTGGCATGGTAGAATCTCCCCTTGAGCAGAGACACTTTTCAAGGATTCTCCTCAGAGTTGAGGGATCTTTGCCAGATCCTAACAGATTCATTGTAAGTGACTATAACTTTTTGAACGTGTAAATTTTACTGACATAACTGTGCACAAAATCCCTTAGTCATAAACCATTGACCAGGTCTGGGACTAGTATTGGATCCAGCCACGCCCAGAGTCCTCTCAGGAGGAGTTTGGAAAGCAAGGGGGTCCAATCTGAACCCCATGACTCAACAGGAGGGTGTCCTTGATAATTCTGTCTTTCTTGTACCCCGTCCAGTAAATAATAAGTGACCTTGCCACAGAATCTTGTGAAAGCATTGCCCATATCAATAAAACCTATTATTATTTCTTTCCCACTAGCGAATGCAGTGTGTTACTCACCCCCACCACCACCATTCTGTGACATACGTGGAGATATCTAAACATAGACATGAAATGAATGCCCCATTTCACTTCCCCACCTCTCAACCGTCTTGGGCTCTTGTAAGACTCCGCTCTTTCTCAGATCGTTCTACCTGTAGGAGTCCTGATGGAAATTACAGGCAGAGAAAAGGAAAGCAGAGCAAGCTGGGGCTGGGCAAGACTCTGCACCCAGGTCTACCTGGAGCCCAGGTTAACATGCAGCTCTGGGGGTTGTCATTTGGCCATTCTGGGCTTCCCAGACTGGGATCTGTTCAGAGCAGGCACCTCCTTCAGAGCTTGCATAGGGCCTAGCAGAAACAGTAACCATGAAGTCTAAACATTTATGACAGACTAGAGAGATGGAGACTGATATTTCAAGTACGTTTTATGTTTTTGATATTATCTGGTCCCAGATGAGTTCACAAGCAGAGAGAGCTTCCCACAGTGAGCGCGATTTCCCCAGAGCAGTGTGTTCATCTGCTCTCATCCTTTGCCTCGTTTCCAAAGGAACAAGCTGTATTTAACCCTATTAGAATGTTGGCTAAAGGAAAATAAATAAGTAGATAAATAAGAAAATGAATCAATACACATGCACACCTCTAAGTCATTATGAAATTAAAGAAGCTGTCTTCATAACAAGGCTGTGCAAGAGGCAGGGAAGCTCAGGCCCGCCTGCCTGTGTCTGCATCAAGAGCTAGAGGCGCGCTGGGGTTGTGCCCTGCAGCTCTCACCCAGCTCACACACACGGCAAGCACAGGGGTGGTGCAGCTGCAGGCACTCACTCCACCACAGCTTCACACCCAAACAGAGAGCAGATCTCCAGGGGCGGAAGTTTTCTTCTTAGCACCGATCACTTCACGTGCATACTCCATCTTCTGACTCTGCAGCAGGTCCTTCACCCCGAGAGTTTTTAGATCTTCTCCTATTTACCTGCTCTAGCTGATATGAAGCTAATACTGGGATGTCTACCTGTCCCGAAAGAGCTCCTTCAGCCACCATACGTGTAGCCCTAAAGGGCTCAGTATCCCAATGCAACCTTTGAAAGCTCCCGCTCCTGCTCTTCTTGGCAGAGTCATAATGTTTCTTCACTAAAACTACCAAGGAGCTAATTTGTTTAAAATTGTTTGCTATTGTATTTTACCCTGCAGCCTTAAGCCATCTGTATGATAAGTAGTAATATAAATGATTACTTCAATTATTAGTGCTGGTGACCTTTGCTAAAATGAATCAAGGAGGATGAAAGTAGAGACAAACTGCTGTGCCACTTGTTTACATACAGAAAGTAATAGTAATAATCAGACAGTGGGTCTCAATGGAAAAAAGAAAACTTGGAGCATGATATTTGCTATTTTGAACCAGTAGGTGGAGGAGAAGTAGCAAGCAGAAAGAAGGGAGAGTTCAATGCACATTCCGCTCCCACCTCAGCATCTCACTGTACTCTCACATAAAATATAATTACATCTAATAAGGAATTTAATAAGACATAAAGCCAAGATGGACCTCGGTCAGGCCTGACTCTTACTTCCTACAGTGACTTAAAGTACAGTTCTGAAATACTTCATGCCGCAAAACTCTCTAGGATTCTCAAGCAGGCAGCCAGTTCTTTTCCCCAGTATTGCCCTCAGATTGAACCCCTGATCACCATGCATCACCACAGACCTCTTGTTAAGAGCACATAGATATTACCAAGCATAGCGCAAGTGACTGGCTTTATCAGGATGCAGAGGGGCTGAACTAGGCTGTAAATATCTGTACTGGAAACAGTTTAGTCCATGCCCTTGAGCCTCTTACCACCTACATCTAGAACCACCTTCCATTTCTCAATTCCTTCCCCTTCACATGTCCACTTTCCTAGCATGCAGCACTTCCTACCCTGGAGGATAGGGAGAGCTATTCCCCAGGCACTCTCAGTTTCTCGAGATTGAATGAGGTTCATCAGATGGCACATCATCTGAGGTGTATCGGAACAGACACTTGAGCTGATGCAGGTGTAGCAATGCTGGGGAGAGTAGATACAAGGATACAAGGAACTAGCATATCCACCACTGGCATGGATGCATTGTCCCGCTATATAGAGTCTGAGACCCTTGATAACAGTGGAGTCTACTCAGCTGAATATTGTGAGTCTGATTTCCCAGCAGAGTTTCTATGAATTCATTCTTCACAGTGTTCTGCAGGAAAACCATGCAACCTGATTTGAGGCACTCACCTTAGTCCCCTGCCATTAGTTTTCATCTTTGATGGATCAGCTTAAACTGCACCATTCCCCTTGTCTGTGGACAAGTAATTGGTAGACATTCATCACTGACCAGTCAGCTTGCTGTCTAAAGGCTATGAAGAATTCCAGTAATCGACTGAGAAAGACTTTTACTCCTCTCCAACCTCAAAATAGAAAATCTTGTCAACAATGCTTTGTAATACTTTTGCTCTCCCTGTCAGTTCCTATGGGTTCGTGAATTAAAGGTGAAGCGGAAAGCAAAAATGAACGCATTCCCTCTGTTCTGGCCCCAGCAGGAGCTGCATCTGCACAAAACCAATTCGCAACCTTCAAGAGTCTGGTGATAAGTGACCTTCCCTGGGAGCAGGTGGTAGCTCTCCCCATGGCCGCACTTTATGCAGCACCAGGCACTCCAATTAGCAGTAATGTAATTAGGGAGTGAAGACCAGAAAATACTTCGGAGAGATCATTGGGAAGCCTGGGGCAAAAGGCTTTTGTACCTCAGCTAGTGGGCTAAATCATTTAGAAATTCTTAAATAAGTGATGCTGAGCAATAACAAAGCTTAGGATGATCAGAGAAGGAGTGTAATCTTTGTCTCATCTGAGAAAACAAACAATAAAGAAAAAAGTAATGTTCCCCGTGGCTTCTTTTCAAAAAAAGTATATCATGAACAGCACTAAAAAACTATCAATGGCTTCTATATAAAAATCCACATAAGCTGACATGTGTTGGCTAGATACTTGCCTCTGATAACAGGATAGTGGAAAGCTGTATTAAAAGGAAACAAGTACTTTTAAAGGCAAGAGCACAACCAAGAAAAGACGGCCTTGATGCTGTGCTTCTGATGAGCCCAAGCAATGCCTGCAGGTTTCCCTGCACCAAAAGGAGTCTTTTTAGTGACTGAATATCTGATATCCTCTCTCTAATGAGTCTGCAAATGAGCCAGCAAACCTGGAAGCCACTAGGGGACAGCTCAGGGAGGAAGAGCAGGAGGGATCGCAGCTGGGAATGAGATGTCCAGCCAGGAAAAGGCAGGGGAAGAAACACAGACCAGGTAGGGTACTGTGTAGGCACAGCAGTCACCCAGGATGCCTCTTGCCAAGAGCTGGCAATAAAGCTGGAGCATCCAGGGGCACATCCATGCAAAAATGATCATCTCGTCCTGGTGACTAGACTCTCCTTTTCTGCCATCTGCTCATTGTGTGTTTACTGTACAGTGAAGATTGAAATGTATTAGAATAAGTAAGCAGAAGCCCAAACCATATGGTTTCCAATAGTCCTAAGAATTATCTGCAGACTCATCAGGAATCACTCAACCATCTCACTGAAAACTGAGACCTTAAGGAGCTACTGACACTTTTTACAGAAGCAATTTCCTCCCTCTCTCCCTTCTCCCCATGGGGCTCTCAAGCTTAGAAAGAAGCCAGCACTTCTCCGGGGCTGGGGATCACATGCATCAGAGCCCAGCTAATCACCACCCCTGAGTGTCGGGAGCGCCCAACTCACATAAGCAGCTTTGCATGGCTTGCTTGTCCTCGGCCACCTTATTGCGGAGCATGAGACATAGGCAACAGCATCATCTTGGAGGTCTCTGATGGTTTCTCAGACTCTGTGTTCACATGTGGGAGCTCACTGCCCCTCTTCAGGCTTCTCATTACCTCCAGGCCTCTCCTCCTGCATACTCAGGGTCCTGGTGCAGGCAGGCAGCATCTGCCACATGCTGTGACAGAGCATCACACAGGATGAAGCAGCTCAAGGCTTTTTTTGAAGATAATGTTCAGTAAAAATGCATGAAGCTCCAAGGAGGGAGGGAGACAGACAAGAAGTCTCATGGGTCTGGTTCCAAGAGATAGAAGTGAACACCTCTACATGGCATATTTGAATGGAGCTCCTTTCATTAACCAGAGACCTTCACTGCCTTCATACTGGCTTAACAGACAAGAGAAATGAGCTACTGTTGTCAGGCCACTCTGTAGCAAGCAGGTATCCACATTAATCACTCCACCCTGGCAGAGGGCCATGTCAGAAGAAAGGACAGAGAATAGAGGTCCCTCTTTGAACTACCATGACAGTCAGCAGCCATCTATAAATTAATGCAAATAACCTCTGAAGACTATGGCTGGCTAACAAGCATGCAGTAAGTGACCTAAAATGAAAAGAGGAAAGAAAAATGTAATCAATAATTCATAAGATTTCCTGAATGAGATATTATAGGATCTAGTTTGCTTCAAACCCTAAGCTGCCACCTATTTTATTTCTGCTTACAGCTCACTGATGCAAGCTAAACCTTTTATGCTGTCTTTCGATGCATACATAAACAGATGATCTCATTGCAGCGGCACGGCGTGATGACGCCTATTGATGGCACTGTACAGGCACAGTCCTCAGAGACACATTGCTATATCGAAATGAAATTGGGTGCAATTTGTACTATACTGGCAGTGTAAGGAATAAGAAGGACATTTACATGCTAGGCCTCAAGAAAGAGCCAACTCATTTGTAGGTTTTTTTCCCCCAGTGATTTTAAGACCAGTTCAAGCCCAGACCATACAAGAAAATTCCTTTCTCCCAATCAAAATTGAGTGCTGACATAATTCTGCAAGCAAGCAAAGCTGGTGCTGTTCTCCTTTAGCCTTAATACCTTTATTTATCACTGCATGTCTCAGCTCACTGGCAATAAAAAACGTTGAGTTGACAGTCACTGCAACTGAAGGCCTGTCAAAAGAAGCAAAGCTATTGCACAGATAAGAGTGCCAAAAGTCTATAGACTTGATGAACCGTTAGGCACAGCAAGGATGAGAAAGCATCTGAAAAATCCAGTTTCTTCAGAGGTTCAGATACCCTGCTTTGGGTCTTGGAGAGACTACAGCACTGTAGCAAGATTGAGAGATAAAGATTTACCTAGAAGTAAACATCTTTGTTATAATTTTCCCCCCATAAGACATCAATGTCAGGGTGGTATTCAGGTAGGTTTATATTTACTGCTCATAGAGCTAAACTCAGCTACAGGATATGCCAAGAAGGAATTTTATCTCTCATTGCCTATTTTCCAGAGGAAAAAAATAATCATTATATATATATACTCACACACACATATATATTTATATATATTTCTCCATCCTGGCCATCAGACTCAAGAATAGGGACACACACTGTGTGTGTTGGAGGGTCCAGGGGGGTAAGTGATATATATTAAACAGTCTGGGTGAGGAAATAGGAACATAACTCTTTGACCTAAGGATAGGGCACCTGTTAGACAAGAAGAGGAGTCAGGTCCCTGATCCTGACCAGTCCCCATCCCTGACTAGTATCTCACTGACTCTATCAAACTCAGTCCTCAGCTGAACATGGAGAGCAGCACATAAACAGCTCTGGAAACACTGCTTCAATATCTGTGCATTTATTGTTGAACTGAATCAGGAAGTTACATGACAGGACTGAAGGGTGAATTTCCTCTTCTCAATTTCTTTCTGGTCACATAGGTCCAGAAAGCTTTACATTAAGCTCAGTCAACTTAGAAGTAAAATTCTGAATAGATTTACCCCCTGCTTCCTCTACACTGTTCAAAAATGATTGTGATATTCTTTGGTAATATTATTCTCACAAAGCTCTCTCTTGGCTTGAAACAATGAAACATTTAATGTATAGAAATCTTTTCTATAAATATAAATTAGAATTCTTCTTATAGATCAGAACTCTTCAGCACAGCCATCTGCTTAATGATTAATGGTATATCAGATACAGAAATAAAGGTTTTCAAAACACACGTGGTCTGTTGGAGCAGGGTGAAAAGGTGATTCACTTTTCAGATCTTCAAGCAACATTATCTGTAATAGACTTTCAAAAGTTACAGAAAGAACCCTATTTTTTTTCTCTTTCAAGTTTTGCAGGTGATAAATGATGTGTCCCATCCTCCTCATTTTAGAGATCAAGATCTTTGCACCCAAAAGGAACGAAATTGATATATAGTTAGTCGTTTTGTTTTGTTTTTTCCCCCTCAGAAAAAAATGAGAATCATCAGACTGATAGTGTGACTCTGTCCTGACAAGATCCTATATAAAGCTGGTAGCAGAACTTGACCACTTGTGGTATAAAGTCATGGCAAAACTCAGTGCTAAGTGTAACCATATAATGCTTTTTACTCCTCTTAGCACAGCATAATTAATGCAGCCAAATGAGAGGGAACTGAACTTCCCCCTCACTCCATATTTTATTAGAACCTCATTGAAACCAGTGGAATTTCTCAGGCTTTGCAGGAGGTTTGGCTGGAAGAATTAACAGCCTCTCAAAAGGCTAGAAGGGCTTTATAGGAAAAGAACCTTCAGTAGAGCTACTGAAGTGAAACGACCCCATTCGATTCTGCAAATCAACGTCCTTGGGATCCCCACATGCAATAGCAGTAGAGAGCGTAGTATTTTCCACAGAATCATTGGAGAATGAACTGGGATATTTCCATGTTAATTAAAATAATAATAATAACAATAACAACTGCAGAAAGAAAGAAATTGAATTAAAAACACAGGTTACCACTGTATTTAGAAAGAGCTATTTATGAATAGAAATATAGCCAAGTGTGGCTAAGCAGTACACTTCCAGTTTCAAAACAAAATGTTGCTGTGTTACACCGCAAGATTTTGTGACAAATGGTCTAAGATCTGCATCTGCATTGCTTTGGAAGAGAAAGATACCTTCTGCTATTCGAGTACCCAAATGCAATCCTTTCTTCCTGTGTAGAAAAAAGAAAGAAAAAAAATTGGAGAAGAGTTATTTGGTTAAGTCAGTGTGAGCTTATCAAGTGCACTCTTTAGCCACAATAAAAGGAGAAGAAGGAATGGAGGCTGCTGTTCAAAGCTACTGCCACAGTCCTAATGGACTTCTCTCGAAAGACAGAACATAGCCAGGTTTAGGTAGTTAGGAAGGGCTCTCAGGAGAGAGAAAAACAGTTTTGAACCTCACACTGAGA
Source organism: Tinamus guttatus (assembly GCF_000705375.1). Next base: position 397,250 of record NW_010588923.1, on the reverse strand, counting down.
TGAAGCTGTACTGATTCTGTTCGAAAACATGCATGAAAGGATAGGGGCCCATGTTGTTTTCCACTTGCCATGAGCCTGTATGACAATCAACAAATCAGAGTGTCAGCTTCACCCACAGGCACAAGTTGGAAGAAGGAGGACTTCTACTTTGCATTGGTAACATTTGATATTTGCAAAGCAGGGTAAAAGAGAAATGGAAATAATGCTGTGGAAAAAAAAAAGATGCAAAACTGTGTAGCAGAAGAGTCCTATTTCAAGAGCTCTGTTTCCAACTGCTCATTTGCCTTCTCAGTTACTCGATCAATTCTACCAGCCAATGCTGAACCAAAGGGACAGTGATGAAAAACAAAGTTCTTTCTCCACCTCCTCCTCCTCACCTTCACTTAAGAGATGGGTCAGTGCTTTGACTGTATGAAAGAGCTCCATAGTCCAGATGAGAGCCATCATTTCCATATCCGATGAGCCAGTAATTCAAAATCTTTTAGCAACTTGTGGAAAGCTTTACAGGGGGTTGGGAAAAAGTATCATTCTTCCCTCTTGCTTTCTACTTGCAAGATCAAAAATAAAGCCCTGCTTAAAGAGAGAAGAGATCATACTGTGCAACTCAAAGCTGATCTTCATGGTTCAATGTAATGTTTACTTTAATGCCCTTAAATAAATAAATAAACTAACCTCTTTTTCCTGAATACTTGAGCTGAAAAGTTGCCCTTTGTCTTCACTGAGCTTTGGGTTAATTGTGGAACACAATGGGTCAGGACACTCCATTAAAATACATTAGCTACTGCATATGAATTTAAGATACTGTATAAGGATTCAAATTGAACTGCCCTTAGGCAGTGTTTTCTGAGGCAGCCATGACCTTACTCACATATGTTTCCATTTTCCTCTTGGCCTGAAAAAAAAGCTACAGTTTGCAGCATACCTATGGCACAGACAGCCTGGATGGATAGTCATAACCCATCCCTAGAAGTTCACTTTCATCCAAGGGAAACATTTGCACGGTGCTACATTTTTTTTCTAGTGTGAGAACAGCATTTTTTATAAACTGTCTGAGCTATATTTGCTTCTTACAGATGGATTTGTATCTTAAAGCACCAACATTCCTCTTTCTCTTTCACTGATATTTTATGCCTGAAATCCTCCTTGTAAATAAGAACCCCAGGACAGATTCAGCAAACTGGCATCAGAAACATTGGTGCTATAATGTGATGCCTAATCCTAAGATTAACTTCAGCATGGGCTGAAGGAAAGGGTAAATCTCAAATCAAGCACTTTGCTCAGAATTTCAAGATCACACTTGTGCCTGCCCCAGGACATGATGTGGGGAGCTCAGGTGAAAGGTGCCCATATTCAAAGAAGGGAGCAAAGCCTAGTCTAAAAGGCAGGGAAAGTTTGTGTGGGGAATGTTGTTCCTCATCATTGACATTTAGGAATGGAGGAGAGGGAGCTGCTCCAGGGAGCCAGAGGCCTCCAGATGAGGCAGCGATCAGCTTAACAGCACAAGCAGCCCCAGGAGCTACCAGGACGCGCTTCCCCTCATGCCAGTCTCCAGCCCTCATCCCACCACATTGTTCCAACTGTCACAGCAGGGACAACCGCTGCCATACCTCCCTGTGGCACCACACAGGAGTGACCAGTCATTCCACACTGAAACTAATATCTGTCTCCAGAGCAGGGATGGAGCAGTTGGCAGTAAATGAGGCCAACAGGGAAGAAAAGATAAAGCGTTCGATGTGTTTGTAGCCAAGCCATGAGAGCACATAATAGGGAATCAGAGTAGAACCAGGACTCTGATACAAGCCTGCTGTGTAATCTCTGTTCATTTCCCCTCCTGTAAAATAGGGATAACATTATTTCCTAGGTACATGTGTTAGGGATTTAATAATTATTTCCTAGCACATGAGATGTGGCAATGAAAAGCTCTACTAACTAAATAAATAAATATACAAAACTTAAATAAGTCTTAATTATTATGTCACTAATACCATTACCATTCGTCCTACACTTCCTCTTATTTCATCTGGTTCATGGAAATTCTGCAGCTACCAAAATACAATGTTGTACTGCAATGTTGTACCTTAAATATGAGACTGAAACAAATACATTGAGGAAGGAAGCATCATCTACACAGAATGGAAGCTAGCAGGCAATTAAAATTTACTATGCTACAAAAATAAACTGAATGAGTAACAATTTAATACCAGCACTCACCTTGGCATTGGCTGCTCTAATGAAGATAGAATCATTAAACTCCTTTTGGGAAATGAGTAATTCAAGTTTTCAAACACTAACTAGTCTTTTACAGTGATTTTGATAAATTCATACCAGTGAGAGCAGACTTGAAAGCTACACAGCAATTTTGGCATATAAGAGGAAAAAGGCACCCCTCACCTACTTGTGCCATATATGCCTCCCACTGGCTGAACTCCGATTCTCTCTCCTATTTTTAATTAGGGCTGACAAACCAAATTCAGTTGATCAATGTGCTGATTTATTTCATCTGGAGAGAAAGAGGGGGAGGTTGGGGAGAGGTCTTCTTTGTAAACCAGAACTTTTCATTAGCAATATTAGATACTTCATTTTCAGTGGGAGGATCATTCTAAATTGAAATGTGATGTTTTGGTTCAGGTTAAGAAAATCACAGAATCACAGGATGCTTAAGGTTGGAAGGGACCTCTAGAGATCATCTAGTCCAACCCCCTGCTCCAGCAGGGACACTTGGAGCACGTGACACAGGGTGGCACGCAGGACGGGTTTGAAGAGCTCCAGAGAAGGAGACTCCATGCGAGTTGACTTTGGTTGGTTTCTCTGCTATTTTTCATTTCAATGAGAAGAAAAGATTTTGTTTTGATACCCAAATTACTTTTCTTTATTTCCAGAGTTTAAGTTTGAACTGAAAAATCAGTAATTCTGAGCTCTAGTTCTTCCAAGGCTTCATCTCTTCTTTAGATTGTTAGCCCAGTGTCTGAAATTTTCCAAAAACCTTAACTTTCCTAGCTTTTTACAATTTTCTACCTGATGTTTCATAAAATAAATAAATAAAGCATGTTATCCCATAATTCAATTCACTCCCATTTTTATTCCCTGAAAAGGAAAAAAAAAATCTTATTTTTAAGTAGAGTTTTTCTCTCTGGAAAATTATTTTTCATAACCTGTCAAGACATAATGAACTATTGCTATAATGAAAATGAACTGGTAAGACTTTGGTCATAAAATACTCAGAAACAAAGTGAGTACTTATTTATATCCCCAAAATGGACCAGAGTTGCCAAATATGAGGGCCTGCCAACAAAGCAGAAAAAGAAACCCTGTATCTATCCCTGCTGCACTCATTTAATGGTTAGCACTGCAGTATCCTAACATACACCCTTTTCATAGCCGATAACTTATTCAAACCTTTGCCTGCCTGAGACACATTGATGTATCTGAGTAGACTATTTAAAGGGTTGACATTTCAACCAATATTTTCTGACCCCTGCACTCAAGATGCATATTGATTGTGACACAAGCTATTAAAGATCACATTAATAGACATGAAAACCGCTTCCAAAGTATATGCAGCTTCTATCCACATGTTTGTTTTCCTTTCCAAAATTAGCAAGGCTGTGAGGGGTGGAAAAAAGCCTCTGCTTCTGTTTCCAGGAGCACCTGTAGAGCTCCTTTTATTTCTTACTATGAACTGAGCAGTAAACTGACCCAAGAACTAAGAAAGAGCAGCACGAGGAAAGAGGAAAAGATTTATCTATCTCCTTTACTGAACTATATCACAACAAATGTAGCATAATGTTTCTTTAAAATGCCTTTTAGTACATTGGGCATCCCAAGTTTTGATTCTTGCTGTGAGTTTGCCTTATGTATCAGTAACAGACCAATAAGGAGAGATCCACGCGGGCATTGGTCACTGCTTGAAAGGAACAGACTCAGCAAGCAACAAGCTTGGTCACTACCATATTTAAAGCAAGTCCCCCACTTCTGTTGGCCTTCCTGTGTTCCCTCACAACCACCAAACTTGTAGGCTGCATCAGCAGCTCCCTTGAAGAGAACTCGGATCAAATTTGCCTCAGGTATGCCCCTTCACAGAGGGATGATGTTGAGGAGCAGATGAACAAGAACAGACCAGCCAGGAGTGATGTCCAACTGATGACAGGCAAGAGAAACTGCCAAACACAGTGGCAATTTCCCAAACTATTTTCCCATTGCAGTAAATTGGCTTCTTTGGGAATGCCAAATAAGAGCTAAAGAGATGAGATGACTTTGTGCTCAGCATGAGGGAGAGTGCTCCATTCTGCACAAGGAAAAACATCTGTTTTAGTAGGTTGAAGCAGGCTTAGCAAAGTGGGAAACTTAAGCAGCGAATAGCAGGAATTACACCTTTTTTTCTGCTTTAAATTCCTCATAAAGCTGTGAGAGGTGAAATAACATGCTATTACGGAACTAGGGTCTCATGGTCAGACAACAAAAGTTTATTTTCCAGTTTATTTCAAGACAGAGGAAATTCTTTTTTTTTTTTTTTTCCCTTAAACACCAAGGTGATGCTATTTCTTATCAAGCTTTCCCAAAATGCAGCTGTGCAGAAGGGATTCAGGGGAAAAAGCCAACAACAGCAGCCTACATTTTTTTTCCCTGTCTTGACAAGCTACATTTAGCTTATCAAAGTTAGCTACATCAGAAAGGGAAATGTCAATAAAATAATATAACTGGTTCGCACCAAAACATGCATTCCCTTCAAGACAGATCTGCTTTAGAAATAAGTCACACTTTAACAAACGCAACAACAATTATGGACTTCTTGTTTTTCCTATAACGTCTTAGAATCGTCCCTGCTCTGCAATGTAGGCTCATAAAAACTGACCTAACAAAGATCCTGCTGGTCTGTAATAACTCTGTGCAAAACAAGCTCACGTTGCGATCTTGCTCCTGCATCACCCAGCTTGTGTGCTGGAGCACACTGGGTATCTCCCTTCCCACAAAACCTCATAGGAAGAAGGGATTTGCAGGCCCAGTTCAGCCCCTATGGGCTCTCCTGCATCTAATCTGTTGTGAAGATGTTTATCAAGGGGAGCCGACTAACCTGGAATCATTCAATCTGTAGGTAGTGCACACAAGGGAGTGATAGCTGGCTGGCTTTCTCCTAGCTGGATTAGCTCTGAAAGATGAAAAGCAGCAAAATGCAGTGTGTATATCCTTATTTTCACTGAGGCCACCTGATAGAGTGTGAAACATAAAGAAGTTCCAATATATTGAGTGAGAAATCTTAGGGAAAGGATTGGGGTCTTTATTTGGATTTTTTTGGAGGGTGGGGAGTGGAGACAGGGTTGTGTTTTAGGCATTAAAGTCCTCCTGGCTTTTGTGCTTTGAGCTGAACGTGAAAGTTAACAGTCCACATCAAGAAATATTCAAATTTCTGCTTAATATGTAGAACTATTGTTCACTTTACTCTGTTTCCAATTTAAAGTGGATCTCTTGGTTCTCAATGGGGAGAAGGGCTGGACTCCCAGCTGTTAACCTGTCCTGCACACTGCTCTTTCGTTTAATACAGTGGTTGTCATAAACAAGTTCTTCACGTGCACCTGAGACTCAAAATCCCAAGGTGCTCTGGAACATAATACTGTCCTATTTTATTGCTTTATTCTTTCTAGCCATATTACCATAGTTAAAAGGAAATTGTGGCACCATCCTTTCAGCTGAGTGTTTTAAGTCAAAATTAAGGTGTCCATTTATCATCCTGCTTAAATTTGGTTCAGTAATCACATTTTCCCAAGAGAGCAGGGACATTGCCAAAGAAATGGCACCATCAACATGGGCCTTGTGCCAGACAGGAGGGTAGGGAAACGTGGAAATGATCTCAAATTTTCCCAGGAAGTGGCTTGAAACCTGCCAGTCCATGCAACATGCCCTGAAATATGTGTGGCATCTTCCTTCCTGCACTACTCGGTTTCAATATGTAAAGTCTAACTTACTGTTTTTTAATGGAACTTTAATCTCTTTGCACCATTGTAGCAGTAACAATTTGTTTCAAAAATAGCAAGTGTTATGCCAAACACCAAAATGTAGTGACAAAATCGTGTTTCAGCAAGTGTCTTAGAGTAACCCTGAGCATCCTGCAGCAACAATATGGAGAAGAAAAATTTATTTCACAGTTACTGCACAATTGTGAATTTGTTTTTTGTCATCTTTCCTGGTCAGTACTAGTTGGTACTAGCAAAGCCAGTTGCCTAGATAGATCAGCTTTCTGGACTACTTCAAAAACAAAACAACCTTCTATATATCCTAGGTCTCCAACTCAGAGCAAAAGCTGTAGCTAGATAAGGTCATGCCCTGGAAATGGGAATCAAGCCAGCAAGCTGAATGAGAATGTGCATAACCTAGAAAATACAAATAACCGTTTTTTGCAAGAAAAGAACAGGAGTTCTTTTGCTAAGAGGAGCTAAAATAGGTCTGAGTTTAAAAAGACTTCCATAGACCACAGACAGAAAATTTGGGTTTTGGAGAAATAGATCTCCACTTACATAATATTTATATATCTAGTAGCAAGAATCAGTATCAACTGTGTTGCACACTAGGTATATAACGAGTAGCAAAACCCAGCAGAGTTAAGTCAGGGGAAGGCTCAGCCCTGAGTGGTCTCTGTACGCACTATACATGAGTACCCATGAGGTTTCTGGAAATGTTGTGTTGCCATCCACACTTGCCAAGGAAGGAACCTTAACTCAACAGTTGCCACCCTCTGTGTGTAGTTTCTTACTGGCTTTGCTTACAATTTTCCAAGATGATGAAAAAAAGAACAAGGCAGCAAGGAAAACTGCAGAAGGTAGTCAACACAAAGACACCCAAAAGAGCTGAGAATTCATGGCAAAAGTCAATCCCAACATTGTGCTTCCCAAAGTCAGAAAAAAACCCCTTCTCCTTCCTCCTCTCTGTCTTAATAAATTCCTACCAACATCCTGGCAAATAATTTCTAGGGAGAGAAAAAAAGGAAAATCTTTGCTTCTTGCTTCCTGTGTTGGCTGGTGCCAGATGCAGACATGTCCCCGTGTGGGTGGAGGTAAGGGGGAAAGTCTGTGCCTCTCTTTTTATACCAGCCCAGCAGCAACACTTCTCAAATGAGTGACCCAGAAAATGCAACAGCCTGGATGGTGGGAATCCATTCCAAAGAGAAAGGATAACAGGGATAAGTGCAAACACTCAGCCCGGACAACGGTTAGAATACCAGCAACATGTCGCTTTCCTCGTGGATATGCAAAAGGGAAGATCAATTACAGCTCCTTGGCTCTTGCCGGGTGACAGGACAGGAGAGGGGAAAAAGAAAAAAACAACAGCAAAGGTGTTTTCATTTTCCAGAAGGTCTTTGTTGTAATTTTTTCCATCTTTGTAAAACATTACATCATAAACAAGACAATAGCAGCAAAACTTACTTAGATGGTACAAGCAAAGCCTGCTGTGTACCCTGGTAATGACACTTATGAAATTGTCCCTTTTCTGAACATGACTTTCTAGAGCATCATAAAACCATGGCAGGGAGGCACACAGACACAAGAGAGTAGATAGACAGAACATCTTTGCAAGTGGACTTAGTGATTGCTTATACTTTAATTTGAAGTTGGTTAGGAAAAAATAGATCAATCAACATCCCATCAATGTTTTCCAAACTATAAGAAATTTTCTTTTCTTTTTATTTATTTATTTATTTATTTGATCTACAGGATGAAACGGACTAATCTACTTTTCTCAGCCCAGGCCAAGATATCCAAATTCAATTCTGGTAGAACTTAGCAAAACTCTAAAATTACTTCTAAATCTTAGGTTGGGTCCATATTTCTCCAAGGATTCAAACTGGAACAGTGGCCTGAATAAATTCAGATTGTGGGAAAGTTGTGATCCAGAGATAATTCCTGCCTGTTTCTTATTATAGATACTACATGACTCTGGGATCTGGGAAACTGCTAAATGGCAGGCTGGAGGCTGGCATGTTTGGTTAACATTTCACAATAAGTACCGTAAGCTTTCCTCGTTAAGCACACAGCTCTCACAAGGAAAAAGGGTGTGTGGGTGGAATATATTTGAGAGACAAAAATATTCTCTCTCGCATGCCAAATTATCACCTGCTTGTAATTTACTCCCAAGGAGATCAGCCAAAAAAAAAAAAAAATCCCTTTGCCTTAAAGGGGCACCTGCTAGGGAGGCATCCATTTTATTTTCCACGAAATAAGCAGCATTGGTATTTTCCAGGGATAACAGCAGGCTGAGGCGTGACTTGGATCCAGACGGGAAGGAACATGGAAACATGGAGTGAGGGACATTGCCATTAGATGCGCGTGCAAGAAGCGACGACGTGCGCGGTGCGAAGGGCAGGCGCCGGCATGTGCCCACACAGGGCCTTTTATACAGCCAATTTGTGAGGACCCACCAGCCCTGAGGACCTTTAGGGTGACCTGCTCAACCCAGCGTCATGCAGCTCACACAGAAAGCCTTGACAACATTCAGCTAATTCCAAATTAGCTTTTGCAGCTGCTTCTTGTGTATGTTTGATTCCAACTGCACAAGTCAACAGTCTAACATGGTTATGTACTTCAGTTGCATTGGAAATTAAAAAAAATAGCATGGTCCAGATCAGGAATGGCGTTAAGGAAGATAACTACTGCTGATAGCAAAGGAGACGGGTACCTCAGGAAGAATTAGGTATCTAAATAAATGTTCAAATCTGCATTTATGTGGTGATATATTTCAGGCAACAAGTTTCATATATTAATCTACAAGATTATACTTAAGTTTCACAGATTTATGTTGATTTGCATTTGTGTCTGCATTGACATTTTATTGGCTAGGGAGCTGGGTTTGAAGCTGGAATTATTTGTACTCAGTATTGATATAATGCCACATCTGTAAGTGTGAATGTGCTATTCACTTAAAAATGAGTTAAAATAGCAGGTCTTCTCTCTAAAAAGGCTCAGAAATAACCATCTGGCTCCACTTTACTGCACTACTTTGATGGAAGTAGACTGGACCTTACATCAGACATAGCACAACTCAGAATAAGCGGATGTATAGGAAGGACTGAAGCAGTTCTCCATCACCTTCTAAATTCCTATCTGCTTATTAGTAGACTCCTTCTTTTAGATTAATATACAACATACCATAAATCCTGGTCTTTGACTCTTCTTTATTTTTAGTGGATGAGGGGAAAAGTGAGACTATCAGACATCATGCTACCTGACAACACAAACAAACCCCTGAGAAACCAAAGCTGGCAAACAAATACAGCATAAGCACAAATTCTTCAGAAAAATTCAGGTTTCTTGAAGACAGAATTTTTAACATCCTGAACTCACAGACATACTCGCAGTTGCATGTATCTTGGGTTACAGAGAATTTTTTTTTTTTTTTAGAAAATCTGTGGCATAGCCCACCAAAGGCCTTGGGGAGAAGCAGACTCGCAGAAGTGCTAGAGACATCATAAAGCCAGACTGCAAAAGCTCGGGTGATTTATCATTTCACAACAACCAAAATGGGATTTTTCATAAATACAAATCACTGCTTTTTATTTCCTATTATTTCTAATAACACATTTATTAGAAATAATTCTCCCTGTTAAAGGATAAATGAAATTCACAGACTCTCACATGGATGAAGCCACAGACCTTTCCAAAAACACTCATGCGACATCAGCACAAGCTCAGCAGCAGTTATGCCAGAGCGCTCTCCTGCGCCAGGCACAGGGGCAAGTGGGACCGCAGTGCTGAAATCTGCAGGAAAAAAAAGCAGCTGAGTTATCCCTTAGAAGTGAGGGCTGCAGCTACAGAAAAGGCAAGTCTCCTTTCTTCCTCCAGGTCCCAATTCCCACTCAAGCTGTGTTGTGCTCAGTGCAGGCTCTGAGCATTAAAGTCAGTAAGTTCCCCTTTTGTTTGGCTTTATTTTCAGGCTGCTGTGAAAGGGTGTAATTGAGAATGAGCAGTTTTGGATACAATTCAGACCAGCTTTTGCTAAATCTTACAGTAATGGTGGAACAGCCTCACTAGAAATAACGTCACAAGTATTTTACAAGTAATCCTAAAAGATGCGGACTTCAGCCACACTTGAAGCTTGAACAGCGATTCTCTCCCGGGCTGCTACATACAACTAAAACCAAGAGACAGGGTCAGTTTTCAGACTTTCCTGGCTGGCCTCCTGTGCAATGCATCATTTGCACTTTCCATATAATAATAATAATAAAAAAGAATGTATATTGAGGTATTTAATAGGCAATCATACGGGAAAAAGACATGTACTCAGATACCAGACTGGCAGCTTTCTCAGCAGGTTTCACAGACACAGAAATGGTGGGGAGAATGAAAGAGCACATTTTGCTTTCATGGCAAAGGTCATTGAATGTTCCATTCAGCATCTCACTGGGAGTTTATGCTGCATCACCCTTTGCCCCTGAAACAATCATATCCTGACACAGCTGCTGAAGACCCACCCTGATAGAAAGTTGGCCAAATAATTCTAACCACATGGTGTGGCCTGGTGGCAACCAAAGTGGCACCCAGACACCATCAGCTAGAAAATCTGAGATACAAAATACACTGAGATTACATTGTTCACCCATCCCATCAGAGAGATCACTTCTGAGTTAGGCCACCAAACATTGCCTCCTCAGCCAGTGCCCACGTTGATGAGCTTCCATGATTTGCCCAAGACCATCCAACTCCCATCATGCAGACAAGAGCACAGTCCCACAGGACGATAACTTGTGCTTTTCCTGACCCTAAACAGCAGGAATGCACTGACTATGACAAATCCTTACTTTTCACATACAGAAAATTCGCCTTATTTATCCTTACTATTGTGTGTACCTGTGCAGGACTTTTCCAGTATAGACAAGCATTTCTTGTGAGAAGTGCTCACACAAAGAGCAAATAGAAATACATGACTTGTTTTGGGTGCTTAGTAACCAAGAAAAGCTATTACCACAATCTATATATACTGCCTGCTTTCAGATCCAAATTAAGTTGCTTTTCTGTGCCCTGATCTTTCATACAACCAAAGGTACAATACCGCGTAAACAGGTAGTACTTTAATTCCCAAAACCCAAATCTCAAGTCTGAGTATTTCTGAACCTAGTCTAGAATTCAAGTGCAAATCTAAATTGTAGCAATACTTCCTAACTTTCTAACAGGCCACAGATCTGAACAACATAACACCGTACTAAATCTAAGTGTACTTCATCCATCCTGGGCCTACAGTCAGCTCAGTATGATGCAGCTTTTGTGGGTGAGACTTTAAAGATTTGCTCACATGTGGCCCAGGAGGCCATGCTTGATCCCAGAGCTACACCAAAACAGGAACAAGGGGAGGGCTACAGCGCTTCTGTTCTTGAACACACCTGCCTCCTGCTGCCATTTCCCTGCAGGCTGAGGAGGACAAGGTCTGAGGATCCCACAAGCCACCACCTGTGTGATCGTGATGCGGAGCACAGCTCTGCACTGCATGGAGGCCTCCAGGAGCAGAGGCAGCCGAAATGTTTCCTGGGCATCAGGCTCGCTGTCCTGCCCCAGTAAACTAAGGCGAGGATTTAGCCCTCTATCTTAGGAGGCTCATTGCCAACCTAAGCTAAACTAAGGCGAGGATTTAGCCCTCTAAGGAGGCTCATTGCCAACCTAAGTAGAATTCAATTTCTGTTGGAGCTTATTGAATTAAAGTAATCCCAAATGACCTGAAATTTTTCAAACATTGTTTTTTCCTCCTTAGTTTTCAGACAGTGTATTTGGATAATTAAATTATAAGGACGATGGGATATTTCAAGTGAAGTGAATGCACAGGCAGAACATACTAAGAGCTGCTTTTGTCCTCTACTCACTCCTCCAAACTGTTCAGAGGCAAGTAGTTACGCAAATATGCATATATAAACTTTGTGTGTGCATCACCATGCATGTATTCATGGCCATGGAAATCATGTATTCCAGTGACCAGATAGATTTTGAGTTGGCTCGTTGCATAAGAAATCTCAGAAAATTCAGGAAATGAAACGTGCATTTCTGTGTATGCACGTGTGGGCATGCAATCCCAAAGTCTGTGTCTGTATGACCTGTGAGTGTGTGGATGTTCGACTGTCTTGTCAGACTCAGAATATCTCTGCCATCTGTGTATATGCTTACTTTACTTGCAAGCCTACAGTTTGAATTGCAGAGCTGTTTAGGATTTTCTGAGGGTGCAGGGAAAGCATCACTGGTGCAATCATGTTTCCAGCATGCAAAATCTTCTATCTGCAACAGCAAATGCAGTAGCTTATGGACTGAGGGCACCAAAACTTAATGTTGCTTGCAGTTCCCATTATTTCACAGCCTTTTCTTTGAATATTTTCTGTGAAGTCTAGGGATATAAATGTTTCTTATAGTCCTATGTCCATACACCACAAAAGATTTCTTTTTTTAAAAAGCCCGCAGTTTGGCTACGTTTCACTTTAGTCTTGAAATGCACAAAGCTCATGTTTAGATTTTGTCAAGGAAAGAGATAGCAAATGTCAAAAAGAAAGGTAGTACCTGAAATAAAATAAAACAAATAATTAAAAATACTTGTTTAAAAAGTTACAAAATATGACAGCATTAATGGCACTTAAAGCTATAAGCACTTAAAAGATTACCACCATATTTTTCTTAACTTCTTTTTCCTAAATTTCATTTTTCATTTTGAGATAATGACTGCAGCTCACATTTAACCAAATCCAGCAAAAGGGGCATAGAGCCCTGAGATCATATGGTTGCCCTGACCCTCATTTGGTTATATGCTCTTATGTCTCTTTTTAAAAACTTAGATTGAGCTACAGAGAACAGCAGTTTGCTGACATGCAAAAGCTATAGCTTTTCTTCTGTCTTCTTTCTTCAGTGGTAGAAAGTATGAATCAGAAATCGTTTTTTTAAAAAACAGTTGGCCCACTGTTTAATACACTTATCCAAATATTATTAAATTAATGTTTCTCTTCTTTTAAACAACACATCATGAAATGTTGCATTTTCTTCATATGTACTTTCTTCCATTGACTTTACACTGAATATTTCCTACGAGAGAAAAAAATCCATTTTTTAAAATTTATTTTGTAACTGGTTATGATAAATACCCACAGAGTTTCTTTTTTTTTTTTTAATGGAAAGAGCAATCCGACCCTTAAATACATCTGTGTTGTTTTTTCAGACCAGCATTTAGCTGGTGGCTGTGTCCACAGACATTCTTTTGGAGTTTAGAAAGATAATGCATCAGATTCAAAAATGAAAAGAAAAAAAATCTAGCTTGGATCACGTGCCAAAACGTAAACTAATCCTTACTGAAAGTTTCTAGTTAACTCCAAACATTTCTCCTCTTTATAATCACCAGGGGAAGGCTTAATGTACATACTTCATTTAAAAGACATGATCTTTTCCATTCTTCTGAAAGGTTCTTCTTACATAGCTGCCCTTTGTCTAATGTCATGCCATGGTAGCAGCATTCTGGTGGTACTGCCGTTGTTCAGGCTCTTCCTTTGTGTCTTACCCTGGTAATCTTATACAGGCTGAAATTTCCATGTGCGTAGCTTTCTTTTGCCATTCTGCAATGCTGTGTTCCTGATTTGTTTTGGCAGAGCAAGCTTGAGTCTTTATGGCACAGTGAAATATTCTTCGATGCTATATAATTCAGACTGAATAAGGAGTCTGTATAAGGCACGTGTCTCAATATATATATGTATATAAAAACATTAGCATTGTTTATTCAAGTCAAGCATCTCTTACATTTAATTTCTGTCTTCAAGTAATGCTTTGTTTTCATGTTCCCTTTCTTTGGTTTCTGTGGGGATCATTCCGTTCTCCAGGTCCGAGTGCTGCTGAATGCAGTTGGTTAGGACTGTGGTGCTAGAAGAGTTCTCAGAATTACACATCTTCTCTGTCTCTTCTTCCTTTTTTTCTTCATCCAAGGAGTAGTTTCGGAAGGTCTCATAAATTTTACGCACATCCTCAGGGATGGTCTTTTTAAGATCTTTGTTTTTCCTTTTGGTCATCTTGGCCGACGATCCGAACTTGTTAATGATATTGTCCTCGGATGCCCCCTGCCCATGCTTGTTGAGTTGATCTGACCCTTTAAGGCGCAGGTTGTTAGGCCTGTTGTTGATGCTTTCCTGAGATGAGGCCTTGAAGCGCCCCGTTTCCAAGGCAGTAAACACAGAGCGCTTCTCTGGAGAGAGCATGTCCAGGGAGTGGGCCCTCTGGTCCAGGCCCAGGCGCCTGCGCTCCATGCTGCGGATGGTAGCTGCCCGCTGAAGTTTGTCATGGATCTCCACGCTGAGTCGCCTCCGTGTCTCTCTGAACTCAGCTGTTACATTCGCTTTCCACTCAGCTGCGTGGGCTTTTATTTCTCCAACCTGTACAACAACAAGAAACAAAGAGAAAACCAAAAGAGGAACATGAAGTGGCATTCTTCACTGTACTACAGTAGCACAAGCACTTTCTTGTCTGGCAGAGAACTGCAGAGGAGTGCAAGCTCCCACACGCACATCTGGGCCCAAGCTTCAGCAGCGCACTGGTTATACTCAAGCCAGCTCCAACCTCACCGACTAGTGACTGTCTAACGGCTCATGTAGCATATGGTTGACTTGGCTGCCTGTTTCACATTTTGCCACGCCGCACATTTTATAGCTATGCTACAAGATGGCAACTTTTCATGCTGATCCTCTCCCTGATTTAGACAAGGATAAATTTCCTGATTTATGTCAGTGGTAGATGCTCAGGAGGGGGTAAAATCGATCACATATGTTAATATGCTTCAGAACAGCACGATCACCAGTGTAGCCTACAGTAGCTTGTTCTCACCCATTTCTCATGATTGGAGCTCTTCATTCCCATGGTAGGTTTTGTACAGTGCCACAAAGGAATTAATGTCAGGAATATCTATTACATAATTTCAATATCCAAAAAGGCAAGTTACCATCCACGTGAAGGTCCCTTCTCAGAAAGAAAGCAGGTGTAGCTGTCTTTAGTGGAGGTTTCCACTGCATAGCTGTTCAAATACCACCCCCTCAAGCCAGCAATGAGCACACTGCTACCCAAAGGAGAAGTTTGCAAAACACATTCGTTTTCTGTGTGGGTGCCATGTCCTTGAATATCTCACTGTTCTGTTTTTTTTTATTATTATTATTATTATTACTCTTTTGCACCTGAGAGCAGAATAATGACTAAGAGCAAAGCACTGACATGGCTGCTTTATAGAACAAATATTTCTTATGAAAGGAAGGAAGAAAAAAGGAAAAAAAAAAAAAGAGAGAGAGAAGATGAATTACCAAGCTATATCTCAGCCAACTCAGGCCTTTCTCAAAATTAAGCTAAAGGGGAACAGATTCAAGTGTACAGTCTCTGCAGCAGTCTACCAAGGTCAACACTTTGCTCAGGCTGCGGTAGCCAGAGCTCGGTTTCTATATCTCACAGTTCCCAGCGGAGTGATCTTTGCTTCCTTAGGCCAGATGAGCAGTTTTCCATTTATTACTGGATTAATTGCAAAAGCTAGCATCACATGCCCACCATGGGAGCTCCAAGTTCATACTAGTGGGCACCACAGCCAGGCAGTGTGGCTGCCCTGCTGCTCATCAGCAGCTCTCTGTGAAGATCCCTTTACAGTGTATACCTTGGGCATCAGGTGAGTCAGATAACTTCATAAATAATAAATAGCTTTGCCCTCTGCCAGACTTTGGCTATGTCTGCTCTTGGCTAACCCTGCCAAATTAGCTTTACTTGGAATTCAGGAGGAGGTTGCATTAAAATTTGAAATTATGTTAACCACTTCAGAGCCTTGAGCTCATGGCCGATGGCAACTGCCTTTCATTTTCCACTCTGATTTTGAGTGAAGGAAATTAGGAATACTGTTCTCAATTCATGGAGGGCATGTTCTGACTGAATTTACACATGCTTTCCCTGATGCTATCTGCTCAGTTTCTTCCATTTTTAATAACATTTATCAAAAAAGTGGCTGACTTCAAACCCTTATTCAGAGACAAATATCCTGACATAGGGAAAACTCAATATCAAAGCATGATTTAAAGGCAGATAATGGACAGAAACAACTGATGTCCAAGAGCAATGGACATGCTACAGCATAAACAGAATTTGTAGGCTCTGCAAAGGCCTTAGCAAGAGCTGCTGCAAGAGATAGAAGGTAACACTGAGTAAAAGTAGTGTTTTTTTCTGATCTTAAAATTCCATGCAACTCCAATATCTAGAGTGAAGAGCTACAATATTTATCACAATTTTGTAGTTAATTTCAGTAAAGGCTGGTTTCTCGTATTCCATAATTGCAATCCTACCAATATGTTCTGTGTTATGCAGCTGTATTGACAGAGGTGTAACAACAAAGGTTTGTCTCAGCTGCTTTTTCTCCTCTTTTTGTGAAGAAGATAAAGATTAGAACTCAGGTAATCAGTGGAGTGAGCTACAGGGAATATTTAGCATTTGTCAAACAGAAGAGCAGCCTTAATTAGACAATCAGAAATCAGGAAATTAGAGCTTTCTTAGAAAATGACAAACCACTGAGAAATTACTCGTCATACCTCTTCTTTTGTCTTCTTGGACAGGACTCTTAACCAATCTCCAATCATGCTCAGGACAGCAGCAAAATAGGCAAGGCCAACAAGGATCCAGAACCACACTAAGGGTTTATACCATTCCCGATAGTGGATGTCAGCATTTCCTCCTGAAATAAGTATATACTTATGATTAGGAGTCATAAGGTGCCAAAATTATGCCAAAATACTAGCAATTCTGAGAAATTCATTAAAGTATTTCTTTTTTCTTGCCAACACCACTGTAGTTCTGCTAAAAATTGGAGGCCTGGCAGATGGCAGGAATGTTGTCTGTTTTTAAGTTAGGACTTACAAAAATTCCTTTTTTTGAAACTATTGCTCTCCTGCTTTCTGACTTGCCAGTAAACTTCTTTTCTTTACATTGCAGAAATATCTGCCTTGGTGCTATTTGTAAGAGCTTGAACTCATTTCCAAGAAAAATGTATAATACAAATAGTCATCCTTATTCTGAACTACCTGTAGGCTTTTCCAGATTTTTTGCTCCAGATTTTTAAGCTCAGGATTTAGAGATCTCTGGTGGGGAGAGAGAAACGTAACTTTGCTTTCCCCCGAAATCAGGCTATCCGACAGGAACTCACTCCTACATCAACTTTGATAATAAAAATATTCCGCCTGTTTAGTTATAGGGATGTATTCCCTGACCAGTGTCTTGAGAGTAGATACAGATCAAACAAAGCTACAAATATCATATATGCTTTTTATGCGAGTCTTGGGAGGAGCTGGTAACACAAGTATGTAGAACATTTGGCAACTCCGCATATTTAGGCCTATGAAGGGCCTAAAATAAGTGTAATAACATCCAGGCTGCACTGTACCGCAGGAGAGAGTAGAATTTTTTCAAAAGAAAGTAGACACAACCTCACTTTCGAGACTCAAGGTCCTATCAGAGTATGTAAGATAAGTAGGAGGCAAAGAAGCTGCACTGCTCCATATGCACAGCCACATTCCTCAACTCAAAAACCACTTTTGCTGGGACCTGGGTAAATGTCTGCTTGAAGAATAGGGCTATCTGGCCTGTTCTTAAGCAGAGAAATGAATATTTCCTCCAGTATGGGATAAAGAAGAGCTATATACTAACCTACACCTCATTATGTCCTGAAAGTTTTTTTGTTTTTGTTTTTCCATTAAAATCCCCAGGCGACACAGTTGAGATTTTTCCCCTGAGCTTTTTTTGCAATCTGAGACATTCTTATGACTCTTTAAAACGAATTTTATGCAGATTGAGTACAAGTGTGCTTACAGTGAATGTTCAATGCCTGAACTTCATGAGAGCTCAGACTTTCAGCATTGGCAGGGACCCAAATATTGATTTTGATGTTAATCTCTCCCCATATACTCTATGAATCATTCTTTTTTTCCAGTCTTCCAAGAGTGTGAAACAATAGGAGGTGGGGGCTGCTGTTGCTATGGTACAATGAGGCTGTTGTGATCACACATGTCCCTGCAGAAGTTTGCTATAAAGCAGATTGTCTGTCTTATGGAGCAATCAGCCTATAGAGAGCCTACATTTTTTCTCAGTCCATCAAATATTCTAGTTATTTTTTCCCAGTCTCCATCCACAACTATATTTTCAGCTCTAGTGCAAAAGCACTCCCACTATGGCAAGATTGTAATAAATTGACATAACTCCACTGATGCTGCTTTACCCAACATGGTATGGTATTATCTCTTTGATGTTTAAAGGATACAGATAAGGAGAGATTAAAGTGACAAAAAATAAAAGTAGTATAAAAAGTGTGTCAAAACCAGCCATAAAATGTACATCTGCTGGTGATCACCTGGCCCGAAACTCATATTGTAAGAACCTTTGAACTTTTTTTTTCATTTAAGGTCCTCCGTTAGATTTTTGAAAAATTTTGATTACTAGTAGCCACCCAGCTGTGGATTTCATTCTCCTGATCATGTTGGATTTAGAACACTTTAATTCATTTTGTAGAATTATATTATTAAAGAAAATAATATCAAAGTGCCATATGCTTAAGAAAAATACTGTGAATTATTTTTATTTCACTCTATGCTACAATAACATAAAGCCAGAATACCAATGAGCTTCTCTTCACTTTTAAGTGGTTGAAATGGACCAAAGTCATACATTTAGTTCTGTATTTGAACACTCATAAAATGACTTCTTTGATACCTGGAGCTCTTTTTGTTCAGTGCCATTTTTTACTCAATAATTCACATAATCTTTATCACAGTATAAAAAAAAAGGAGGATGAGAGAGTCTAGTCTGCAAAAAGGCTTGTCCACAGCTATTCATTGAGGAAAACCAAAAACCGTATCTTGCTGTTTCATCTGATTTTTTTAAAGTCACTCATATTTCCAATGCTAGCGCAAAAGCACTCCCACTACGGCAAGCTATGGGCCACATTCTACTCGTAAGAAATCAGCACAGTTCCACTGACATTTCAGGATAAAAAGGTGACATAATGTAGCCACAGTCTAGTTGTAACTTGGGCAGCTTAATACGCTTATTATAACTGCTAATAGGAATGGGGAAGAGAGGTCATGCACTAATGGGAAAAGAAATTCTGCTTATTTTAACCATCTTTTCCTTAGCAAAGCTGTACAGGGAAAAAAATCTTCCCTTTTCTCTAGCCAGCAATTCTGATGCCCTCTTCAGTGATTGATTAGGACAGCTATTTATAGCACGTGTTATTAATGTATTAATCTTAGAGAGTATTGTCCTAGACCTCAAATGCACACACCATTAGTTCTTCCCCTCCTGCATGAGTTTTCCTTAACAGGGCAGGTGCAAGGTCAAAATTTCTGCCAAGATCATACAGGAAAATCCAGCCTCTGAAATGTCGTGGCTCAGGAAAAGGATGTTTTAACAGCCAACTACTGCATCACACCAGACAGTTTCCCAGTCCTACAACTCAGGTGTACTTTGGGAAAACTTAATCTATTCATCATTTTGGCTATCTTACTTCAGCAATAAGTATCAGAGCGAGACCTAATGGACTAATACAAGTCCTGAGTTCAATAGGAAAGTCGCTTGGCTTGCGCATAATTCATTACAGGATAAAGGATAAAGAGGACTTTCAAAACTCCCATTCTTTACACTGCTGAAAGGTTGCATTCTGCAGATGGCAAGCCCCAGGGTCTTAAATTAGCCTGGAGTCCTGTGTGCTGTTGTACGGTAGCCCCAACAGAAACACCTGGCATTGTTTTACTGGAACATATTCTGAAAATATCTCTCTTCTCTGCACCGGAGAAGAACTACTAAGAGCCAAGGCCCTCATACCCCGCACCTCAAAGCTGCTCACCTGCTACAAAATCACCAAAGCCAACAGTAGTCAGAGTGACAACCACAAAGTAGATGGACTCCAAGGCTGTCCAGCCCTCGATGTGTTTGAAGATAACTGCAGGAATGGTCACAAAGACGATGCAGCCTGCCAGGATGAAGAGGATGGTAGAGATCACCCGGATCTTTGTTTGGCTCACTTGCTTTTTCTAGAAGAAGGAAATAACAAATGAAAGAAATATTTTGAGTGGATTATTGGAACTTTTCCCCTGGTGAATTGCAGACTGATCATACCAGGATTTAACCAGATTTTTCTGTTGTTGTTTATTTACTAGTTTGGC
>NW_010588923.1:351385-376411 GCF_000705375.1 Tinamus guttatus | reverse complement strand
CAGGACAGCATTTTCACTGGAGCAACGACCCTGCATGCCTTTGATACTTCTGCTCTCCTTTTCCAAGCCTGACACCCTAGCTGCCATGGCATAGAACCACTTGCCCACCAGAAAAGCTAATGACTGTTTGTATTCTCAACCAAACAGCTAACCAGTTTTAACAGGAGGGAAAAGAACAGTCCTACACAACATGTCCTAGTATCTAAGAGAACAGGGACTGCTCAGATAGGTATGTCCTGATTTCTCAAGGCTGGGAAGAAGCCAAGTCTCCCATGCTCTCTAACAAATAAGCTGTTATACAAAAGATGGCAAACACCTGCAGACCAGGGTTAAATCAGATACCTATTCTGTGCAGTCTAAGCAAAAAGAGGTCAATCCCTCAATACTGGTTTCTTAACTCCAGTTTCTCAGAAGCACCTACCTAAATCCTTGAAATAGGTTTTTAAATCCAGGTACAAAATTGCATGGCAGACACATCCACACTTTCCTTGAAGACTCATTTCAGTTTCTCCAAATTCAATGTGCAGGATATTCTGGATCACTGCTTTAGGCACCTGCCTCTCCATGTACCACATAGGGAAATTTTACCTTTTTGTGATTTTTATGATCTCATTCAGAGCATCAGTAAGATCAGTTTTCAGCTTCATGGCACTGAGCATCACATTGTCACTTTCAGCATCCAGTCCTTTTTGTATAAGAAATGTGTAAACTATCAACTCTGCTATTGTTCTTCATTAAAACTATGGTTAGTTCAACTTAAAAATGAAACTAGCCTTTCAAAAACACTAACAATATCAGTAAATTTGATATACCATAAATAAGATTAGGTATTCTTTCCCTTCATGGTGTCAGTAGATCACGAAAAGCTGCAGTAGGAATTACCACGACTCCCTCTCCCTCTCTGGCTTTGCATTACCACCCAGGTCTCCTGTGTTAGTAATCCCAATGGTTGCATCAAGTATGTAGTTCTTTTCAGGGGAATAGGTCTGTCCATCAAAGAAATATGATGATATATCCTGTGTTTCTATAGTATATGAACCTCAAACAACCTGGAAACTGCTGTCCTGCAAAAAATAGCCAAAAACTGCTCAAGTAGCACACAAGAATTGCATTCAGAATTTCAAACAGTAAAAGAAATTTTCTTTTTTTTAAATGGTATTTTCAGTCTGGAGCTAACCAATGGAAACAAAATAGCTGAGCAATTGCAGACAGGTTATCTCAAATGGTTTAAGTAAAATGAAAACACATTTAGAAGAGATGTTTTCTACTTTTTTTTTTCTTTTCTTTTTAGTTTTGTTTTACCAACAAGTTTTGCACTTCACATTTATGAAGCCAATAATTTGTGAGACATTCATCAAATACAAATTAGTGCTTGCTAATGAGAAAGGCTTTAATTAAATCCAACTGGAGCTCGTCTAAAAAAAAATTGAAGGAAGAATCTAACATGTGAAGAATGGAGAGCTTTCTGTGATTTAAGAATGTATGAGAGTTTCCAGATCATCTACATTTACTAATAAAAGTACTGATTTTCCTCTTAAGGTTACATTATTGTATAAAACATCATCTGTGACTTTGCTTTTTGCTTGTTTTCTATCATGTCCACTCAAATCTTACCTGGTTTTTGGTCTTATGTGGTAGCTTCAGGAGATAAAAAGAAAAAAAAATCCTTTTTTTTTTTTCTCTCTCTCCGATCCTACAGATCATGAGCTGATGAACTGGATTCTTTTATGGCTTAAGATATCAGAATTAACTCAGCTACAATTTTTGTCTTGACCGTTGACAATAAAAGGACCAAACAAGGTTCTTAAGGAAATAAGGATGATACTTAGAAGTCATGCATATTCTTTTGAAAAAGGGAGAAGACTTTTTCAAGAAGAAAATATTAAGCAGGGGATCAAAAGATGCTACATATCTAATCATTTTTTTCAAACTAATTGTTAAATATACATATATATATATATAGTATATTAAATATATACAGTATACCATATTTCAATATGCCCATTCCAAGATTTTGTAGTGTCACCTCTCATTTTCTACAGTACTGCTCAACCAAAAATAGCACTGGAACATTTGCTGCCTCTCGGTGAGCTCCTAGGGCTCCTCTGTCTTCCAAAGATTTTCTCAATCTTTCCTGAATTCCTGACAAATATCCCTCATATTCCAAGAGAGTTGTTTACCTTTTTGCCTAGATGAAGATTATATTTTTAGTAGTAGCATCCTATGGTTTCTTGCAACATGCCGTCCTGATCTCTCCAGAACACTCACATTTCTTCAGCATTTCTTTTGTCCCCTTTGCCTGCTCTTGACTCCATGCCCTTTTCCATGCTGCCAACTATTCTTGGAAGAGATTCTCTCTTCCTGTGCACTAATTAAACAGATTGTCTTCTAAATCGCTTCCTCCATATCATAATATTTTAACAAGAGGAAAGCCAGTCTTTATATGAAAGCATAAGACAGAATAAATGATACATTGGTTCTATTTCTTATATGTGGTCTTGAGCATATCTAATGAACAGGGTCTTTCAGGACATTCTGCCAACATGACACAGTTTATAAATCCCAAACAGATTTATTCCCACCTAGGAACCTCACACAGCCAAGAAGGCAACTCCCCTCAGAAAGCACAGAAGCAGAATTCTCAGTACACTTTTTCCCCAGGAAATGTAAATATATATAACATTTCAGGCACCTCAGTGGGTTAAGAAGAGTGGTTTGGATCATCCTGCTACAGACAGACTCCCAAACCTCTGCCTAACCAGCTCTCTGATGCCTCAGTGCTTTTTAATTCTAACATTTTACAAAGAATGCTGCTATTGCTGCATTAGAAGATGCAAAATCCGTTCTCTATTTCTTAACTGTAGTATAGGGGAAACAGATAACATAGCTGTAAAAACTCACACTTGCTACTAAACTAGATAGAGATACTTCTCAAGATGGGGCAGAATAAAGTGGTTCTATTTTCTACATAGCTTCTCCCCATAAAATCACAGTTCAGTGGGATGTTCAGCTAGACCCAGATAGAATATGCAGCAAGATTCTCACAGGGCAGCAGGTTTTTCTAATGCTATTTTTGGAAACTGCTATGTGTGGATCTTGCTGGAGTGATAATGTGAGTGCTGATACACTATTTTGAAAACATACAGAAAGGCTGTTATGAAAATTTTGCAGGTTTGATATTTTCCTTTCCAATCTTTTTTCCTCTCTCTGAAAAGCACAAGTTGGGCTTCTTAGTATGTATGAACTCACTTCTACAAGTTGCCTTTACACTACCAAAAGAACCCCAAAATAACAGTAATGACCACAAACATCTGTTCTGGCTGAGCTATATTCAACAGAAAAAATAAATGCAAAATAAGAGGGATGTATATATATGTTTTTTTCCATATACTAGAGCAGACAAAGGATGACAGAGGGTCATGTCTCGGACATGGCAATTTGGGCATGGCTCTCAGAGGCCAGATTTGGTATATGTATCGCTCCTTTTCATTCCTTGCTTAAAATCTACATGCCCCTCTCCCAGAGAATACAAGGAAGGGTTGATAATGGTTGCTCTGCTGGTAGAACACCACACTGGCAGCATTTCCTTTTGCCTAGAAGGATTCTGTCTTGTCATTTCTGATAACCCTGATTCTTATCAATGCTGAGTCAATGCTTTTACCTTGTTCTTCAGTACAATTCAAGGGAAAATATAAAATGCAGTTATAATCATGCACAGAAAAGTATGACATCATACCAAGGCTCCTAGAATATGTTATTAGATTTTTGAATATATGCTCTCAGTCTAATTAAAAAATGCACTGAGACATGATAAAAAAAAAAACAATTAACATAACCAGATCAATAAAATATCTAGTTGTTTATTGCACAATAGCCACTATCAAAGACTTAGCAAGAAATAGAAAATTCAGTTTTGTGTTGGAATTGATCTTCTCTTCACAGGGTGAAGAAATTCAATATTTCTATTGTTAGCTCTTTTGGAGGATTGAGTTGATTTTTTGTTCTTAATGTTTTGTTTTTGTTTTCTTCATGTCAGATGTAGTAAAACATCCATATTCCTTCATACTGTTGTGTTCTAGGACATTTCATAGTGATTGGGATTGTAACAACATCAATGTTTGTGACGTTAGCATGGAAACTGTTGGACTGGATGTTGAAATGTTAAATATTGAGCTTTTCTGAATTGGGAGGCATGTGGTCTTCAGACTAGTTTCCTATCTGTTGCTGGTCTGCAAGTTTCAATTTCTGTTTAATTTGGAAAAAAAGGTCTAAGAGGCCTTCCTTTTCCCCTTCATGAGCGCTATAGCACACTTCATTCTGTGCAAGAAATCCTCGTAGTAGCCTCCAAGGCATGTTTTGTTTGTGCTAAGGGATTTCTCACAGCTATTAATGCTATAAAGATTGTAATGTTGCCGTCTTTAGAGAAAAACACTATTTGTGACTAGTCAAGCAGCCACAAAATGTTCTCTCCAGTAACTAGCCCACAGGGAGTGACTTTTACTCTAGATAGGATGCAGACCCCGTGGAGTAGAAGTACCAGGAACAGTATAAAGCAGCTCCACTCTGGGGCAAAAAAAAAAAAGTAGATGCAATATAACACTGAATTCCCTACTTCTCTCTTGTTTGTAGTCTTGAATGAGCATCTCTTGAGTGAAAAAGTCGCACAGTTTTCATGCCTCAGACGAGATACCACATGCAGGTACTCTCATGAGGTAACTCCTCTCTGTTGCCTTCCAAGAGCCCTCATCCCCCTCACGCTGCATTTTGATATTTCTCCTAATGTTAATCACAGCAGTTTCAGATAATATTATAAAGCCCTAGCTCTAACACCCTGAGTCTAACCAGAATGGCTCTATGTATTCATCTGGGAGGAGGGTCAATGGTCACCTATATTTTCCAGTGACTGTGCTCCAGGTTCACTTCTCTTTTGCTTTTCCTTTGTATCCTGTATTGCAAACCAGTACTTACACTATTTTGGGTCAGGTATTTTCTTTAGGATGTAAGTCAGCTTTCTAGAGACAACTAAAACCTGTATCGAAACCAGCATATAGGACTTGACATTCCAGCATGGTGCTATTAGGAACATAGAGAAGTTTCCATAGCGATATGGCCAAAACTTAGGCAATAACAAAAGGAGGTTGTTCACCAGTAGTGCTTAGGAAACAGTTTGACTTTCAGGCTGATGGGTGAAAAGTTCACATGTTCTTCGGTGTTAATCACTAGTTTCCACTGAAGTATTACATTTTTTTAAGCCTCACACAGCATATGCAGGAAACCCTAACTGCTCAGTAAACTCTTAATCATGCTTTCAGCTCTTGTTTGTCTCGGATTTCATGAGAGATAATTGCCGAGACCCACGAGATTTATTTCCAGTGGACTTCACTGCAATTAAGGGCTGTGTGATTAATACTAATTTTAGGAGGAGGCAGGCAGGTATAGGTTTACCTCTTACAACAGTGATTTCTACCATTTCAAAGTCTAACAAAGGACTATTTTACTCACTTTCTTAACAAGAAATTAATGCCTGCAGCATTAGTTGATTAGTTAGCTCATGGGATTATTGGGACTACTAAAGCAGGTAAGGATCAAAACTAGAAATAAAACTTCTTGCTATCATTCCATTACTAGAATTAAAGCACCAGTTGGAAACATAAAAGATGTGGCCTGCAGCATCTCAAGGAGAAAAGTATTTCAGAGTCAGGCATTGTAAACTTAACACTCCTACCTTTAATCCTCTCAGTTCAACAGTGTAAAAGAGTCAACAGACACACTTCTGCTAGACATACTAAAGTGTCCAGATGTCCCTGGGTCTGGACTGTTTTAAACTGAAAAAAATGGAATTAGAAGAACTAGTTTTGTTAGGAAGGGTATTGAAGGATTCCAGGCAGAATGGAGCAGAGAGAGAAGAATACACCTGTAGACATCGCGGACTTCTTGCAGCAGATAAATTACTGTTGAGCAAGATGAAAATGCACCTGGAAACATCTAGAAACAATTTTCCAAACTGGTGATTCACCTTGGTGATGAAATCCTGGATTTCCTCACTACTCCTAGGAATGCTTACACATTTTAAATTGAAGAGTTGTCAGAGACTTTTTTTTTTCAGAGAAATATCAAAACCTGGACAGTGTCCCAATAACTAAGTCAGAGCAGTATATTTCCTTGCCATACCTCTTTCATGCCTATTCCTATTTCATGCCCCACTCCTGAAGGTTCTGTCCAAAGCTGCTGCCAGCACTCAGATACTGCTGCAGACTAGTGCATAGTGACTCAGGTAACCCTGGACATACACCTTTTCTTGGAAACCATACTTGTATGCATGTAAGAATAGACTTACTAGTCTATTCTTACAGGTTGAAGACAAAACAAGTAAGCATTATCAGTATATTACTATAAAGGCAGGGCTTGGGCAGGGGACACTTTGGTTTGTGTCTCTGACCTGGCTGATGTTTATTTACCTCTACAAAACAGAATTGTCCAAGTAGGAGAGATGCCATAGAACAACCAATATGTGGTTTGGGAAATTATTAATATTAGCTCCTCGTATTCTAGCCAGTGTTCATTCTTTCGAGGAAGAAGGTACATGAAAAGATTCCAAATAAGGTACATAAAAAGCATCTGTTTTTACAAAACACCATTTTATAGTGAAATGTGTGCAGTTCTATCCAGTCATAGCCAAATGTATGGTAATTTTTGTTCGCATTTACACACTGAGATAGTGCCAAAAATATATTTGTATTGCAAGATGAACAGTAGTGGAGGCCCAATTCCTCTGTTGAAATATTCTGTCAATACTGTGGCAGTAGTGCATATTTGATAAGATCAGAGGTTCAAACTGTTCTTAAGTACAACAGAGTGTGTGGGCTGATCCCTGTAATAGCTAAATGCAGCATTCCTAGGCTCTAATTTGTGCTGCTAATTAACACACATTTGGTGGGCTTCCACACAGGTTGCAGGCAGGAGCAGAGTGCTAGAACAGCAACTCTGGGAGAGACTCTCCTTCCTTTTGTCTTTCCAGCTGTGCCTGGGGCAAGCTGTCCCTTGTGCCGCACGAGCTGGCTGCCCACAGTGACACTGCTGGGCTGAGGAAGAGCCCTGTGAAGGAAACGGGTTGGATGAGAAGACCTCTGTGCTGAAGTGCAAACCTTCCTCTCCTTCCCAGCTGCCATTGCACATACACCGCTTGATACTTGGCCTCAAAACAACAAGCAAACAAAAATCCTGACCAGCTGAAATGAGGGAATTCTGCTTCAAAGGAGAGGGCAAGAAGTTACTACAGGGCTACCATGAACCCTTCTTGCCAAGCTTTTCCACACAGCATAGGCAGATTATATGGAAAGAACTAGGTGGGACAGGCCTTGCATATGAGAAATGCCTAGATGTGCCTTTTGTTGCTCTTTCAGAAGGAGGGGAAAAAAAGAGAGAGAAAGAAACTAAAGTGTACATTGTTGGAAACAAACTTGACAGCAGAGCTCTGGGGCACAGTTTCCATTCAATGAAGATGGTCACAGGGGGGAATACGGTGTTCTATTACTCCATTCAGAACCACACATCTTTTAATCAAAGCAAAACTACCACAAACACCTGTACTGCCCTGCTATTTGGCTGTGCGATGCTCCAGCAAACAAATGACCATTCTATATAATAAAATATTGAACGTGGTAGATCACACCAAAAGTCTGCCTGACTCAATAGTCTAACTTCAAAGGTAGCCAGGAACAGTTTAGAAAAGATTATAAAAGAGAGCAAATGAAATGGGGTTATTACTTTG
Organism: Tinamus guttatus; assembly: GCF_000705375.1. The sequence goes on along the minus strand of NW_010588923.1, from coordinate 368,640 downwards.
GTATGCCTTCCTACGTTTCTGTGAATATAATAGAAAGATTTCTTTTGTCACATGTGATGTCTGGGTTATACTGTTTTATGAAGTGAAGCTCTCAATGGATTCATCACCATGAAATTTATCTAATTCCTCTCCTAATCCATGTATGCTTCTGATTGCTACAAATAGCAATGAGCTTCAAAGCTTAATTTAGACTTTGCATGAGGCATACTTCCTCTGGGCTTTTTTAAAATTTAATGTGAAGTGTTTTCACTGACAGGACCCTCATTTCAATGTTACCAGAAACAGGGATTAATTATTTCCTACTCACTTTCTCCATAGGATTCGTCATTTTGTGGAACACTATAATATCTCCCCATGCCAGTAAAATCTTCACTAGGCTAAAGAATACAATTCTATCCAGTCGCTCTCCAGTCACACTCTCATCTTCCGCATCTCTGATGATACTTGACAATGTCTACCCTTGCTTGATAATCTGGATCCCAGAAGCATTCTCAAATCCACAGTGCATCAATAACCTCATCTTTCCCTTTCCCTTGTAGACTACTTCAGTTCAGTGCAAGATCAAGTTGCCTTCAGATCCCATCCAACAAGGCCATAAGGATCTGAGGAACTTTTTGCCTGTCCTGACACCGGCCATGTAACAGCTATAAAAATGAATGTATAAAGAGTACAGTTACAAAAAGTAACTGAAGGTAGACAGAAACAGAGTGTTGAGCCATATGCACATGTAAACTTTATATTATATAAAGTCTGGGACATACAAAAAGTTTCTGCCTTTTTCCTCCCACTCCCTTCTCAAGAGTACAACCTGTACTGCTCCGAATAGTTAGTGGGCAGTTAGTAAATGTAGTCTTAAAGACTTAGCTACAAAGACTGCTCATGCAGATCCTAGCACTGCTTTACAGAATTTTGAAATGGGAGGATTAGAGCTGCATGTGATATTCATTGTCCAAGAGCGCTGTGGATTTGTGCAATGGTGGTATGGGTGGTATCCTCAGCCCCTTTATGGACACCCTGTTTCCCTTTTTGACTGCTGCTATGCTTTGTGGTGTTATTTTCAGAGTAGTAAAATCCCTTTGTGTATTAGAATTATACTCGTTAGCCATAATACAAATGCATTTCTGCATTCTGAATTTGGCCTATCCTATTATCAACCTTTTGCAGCTCAATAAAAGTCACTATCATTTTAGTTATCTTTAAATATCTGGAGATGTAATTTGTAAATTCAGTCATCTACATATTCTTCCTCTTTCTGATTCACTGTGGGCCACTTGTACTAAAGCAGTAAGATTCCAGCAAGGACTCTGGTGGAATCACACTGACAGTTCTACCATCTATTCCTAATCTCCATTTCCCCTTTATCCACTTACTGATACATAAAATCTTCTCTCTTATCTCATCACAGCTTGATTTCCTTATAACGTTTGATGAGAAAACTTGTCAAAACCTTAACAAGTTTAACAGATGCTATCACTAAATCATTGATACACACTCAGTGACTCCTCAGAAAAGCCCAGCAGATTCATAGGAGACACACCTGACATTTTCTTAGTCCTCCCAGGGTCTATTTAGACTACATTTGTTCTTCTTCATTGTTTTCTAGTCTCCTATTTTTATGCCATTCCTCTGATTTACTCCTACAAAGATGCTGCCTTTGAATGCACTATGAAGACAATTACAAAGCAAGAAGCAAGAGTTACACATAGAACTACATTTTGTTCACAGCTCAGAATTAAAACAAGAATTGCTTCTTACTTCTGGATTTTCTGATTAGACACAAATACTTATGACATCTAAAAATTGAAAAAAAATGATAATTTAAAAGAAATTAAAAATATAATTACCATATTCTATATTAGCTAACAACATACATGCATACTGTGGTAATATAATGTCAGTCATTGTATAAATAATCATATAATTGGGAAATCACTGTTATTAAGACTAGTTACTAAGTTGAAAGTAAACTGTAGGTTAAACTAAGAACAGTTCAGATAGATAGCTGAAACTTACTATCAGTAATATTTGAAGGAAATGATGTATAAAACCCTCAAAAATCATGACAGAACTGAAATGAATAAACATTTATCTGGGCTATTCAAAGGGAACACAGATCTTTAAACTACTTTGGCACCTCAGCTCTCTAAACTGCTCTGGGAGCTGACAAAATGCCAAGTCGGAAAAGGAATACTCTGTGTGGTTATAAACAGGTGCATTAAGTGAAGAAAAAGCAGAAAGTCCTTTTGAGTACCAGAAAAAAAAACTCTTAATATGTGCCAAAGGGCTGTATGGCATTGTATTAACAACATTCATCTATGTTTAAGATATCTGTATCTTAAACAGAATATGTATTATTTTTTATTGATAAAGTATTTGGCAGATACTTTGGCTGACAGATTAGCGCTCTTTCCCAAGTCATTCAGAAACTCTAACAAAGCTGAGAATGAATCAAAGATCTCTTTACTCTCAAATTCTTATAGTAACTACCAGACTTTAGTTCTCTTGGGCAGTACCAGACTTGAAGGTTTACAGATTCCTTTGAGGTGAAGTAGGTATAAATAAGAAGAAATGAATTTTAAAAGAAAATTGTGAATTTGTCTCATTTCATTTTTGCAAATCCAACCTTAGCCAACTTTTCATGACCTGATTTTCACAGAACTATGCAGTTTCCAAAAAAATATATGCTGTTCAAGTGATCTGAGCTCTGGCATGTAAATGCTATTTCACTGAAATTCAGTAGCCACCCTTTTCCACATTTATACTGAGAGATATTCCTAATGGCTAGTCTGAGACACTTCACAGTAACTCAATCAAAAGAAAATCACTCATACTCCAATCTAATACTCAATTATTTCCTTTCAAAAAACAGTTACAAGTAATTCTCTCTCATCTGTGGGAATGTTTTAGAAATAGATATCTATTAAACTAATTAGCTTGGACAGCTCCTTATCCACTCCATTCCTAAAAGACTTACCTCTACTTATGCCGTCTCCAAGGGAACCACCACACAGGGCACTTCTAGAAGTTCTGCTTCAAAGAGAGAATCCCTGAAGTGAACCATGAGCAAATTAGCAAAATGGCGTCTGCCAGTTCTGTGGCATTGCTTGCGGAAGAATTGCTTCTGGTAACGCTAACTTGGAAATGGACGGTACTGGCCACCTTAAGGGAAATTACATATGAGCTGCTCAACTCTAGAAAATCCATCTTGCAATCCATTGTAGGATACACCTATGGCGCACAGTGGTATAAACGCCTGAAGAAGATACCACTCAGATGCACTCCAACATCCATCCCCTCACAGTGAAAGCATATCATTTAGCCATCTCTCCTCCCAAACTTACATCCATTCCAGTAATCTTGCTTTCCAAGTCTTTTAGGCTTTATTACTAGTACACTCAGAAATTGCACTGGTCTTCCCTGCATCCCTGGTCCTCCAGAAATGATACTACTTCCCTATATTTTCAGTGAGGCAAAGTCAAAACAGCAACCTGAAGTGTTTTGGAGAGTGTTTTACATATACTCCTTGTAAGGTAGCTTAGGAGATTCGTTCCAGAGAGATAGCCTGTAGTCACTAAAAAATAAAGGATCATCAAGAAGAAAATTCTGATTCTAATTTATATCCCCCACATAACCCTCTAGAGAAGCCTATTTCTCTCCACTGACTACAGACGGTTCTGAAGGAGATTAAGCATCATCTAAACTAAGTATGTCAATGTTGCTCAGTATTTGAAGAGGACTGTAAATTATAGCAACAGAATTAAAAGCTAGACAAGTTATACAGTGCGAGTGAAAAATTGACCATAAGCTTACTCTGAAAACTTTCTCCACCCTTGCAATACCCTTCCCAAAGATGGTTCCAAGTTGGTCTCCAATCCCAGCCAGCAAGAAGCCAAACAGTGGAATCCCAAAGATGGCGTACAAGATGCAGAAAACTTTGCCTCCGACAGTGCTTGGGGCAATGTTCCCATATCCTGAGAAGGAAAAAAAGTTGTCAGTCTCAGAATTCATATATCATTTTTTGGAAAAACTAATGGGTTGATCCTATAGCGGTGCCTTTGTTCCACATGTAATTCCTCTTCACAAACTCTCAATCGCATGATATCATTCCCCATGCAAGCTGCCCCATGCGGTTTAGAGTTATTCATTTTTATCCTCAGTTACCCATTTTTTCCATGGAATCATCTTGCTAACTAAAGCTACTATTTGAGTAATTAATCTAGCTTGGCTCATTAGGGCTCAAAAATCACTTAGTGCTGGCCCAATGCCTCCATGTTGCTGCTCTTCTTGGTTCTGCCAGTTGCTTCCTGATGAGAGTGTGATGCACCTGACAAGACTCGTTTTCTGTCGTTAGCTCATAATTTCCTCAGCACCTCATTGCACTGACAAAACCGCACTCACACTACTTGAAATCTCAAGGGCTTCTTCTGGCTTTATTCAATTCCCTTTTGATTTAAAAGTAAAAAAGTCTAACTTTCATATTTGATTATTTTTAGTATTTTTTAGCACATAAGTTTTTAAGCCTTCTCTCTGGACATCTTAACCCATTTACATTTAACTAGTGCTTTCGCTGCTGTAATAAAGGCAAGTACATGCCTACCTTTTTCTTTCTTTTATGGTAGCCCAGGGTTGTTGAAAAGATCACAGATTCCTATCAACACATAAATTACATGACTGTACCTCATGAATTAAAACTATCTTTTCTGGACACAGCATATTTGGACATGTTTGGTTTTCATTCCAAGCCTTATGATTCCATGTAAGGATTGGGAAACACCAGGTATCACCAGAAAAAAGATGTACTCTGAGGAGGTAGATCCTCTAATGACTGGTGTAACATGCCAGAATCCTCTTTCCTCTGGATTTCTACCTCTCTCTCATAGATAAAGTTAAAATAGGCGAGTTTCATATAAATAGACCTATCTGAACTAGAGACAATAGGCTGCACTGAAGAATATAAAGACAAGGATTTGTGATGACTTGAGGAAACTAATGAATTCTGACTAAAGTTGATCTCATAGATTGAATTTGACTATAGATTCAAATCTACCTTGCCTTTCTCTTTCTGCTTCTCCTTTTTGAAGGTTATTTTTAGTTCTTATTTCAGTGATTTTATTTACAATGTAAACTTGAAGACTAGAATAACTATGGTGTTGGTGAACTGCAACACAGGTAAGAATGAGGACTCTTTAAGCTGGGTTCACTTCCAAAGCCAGAGTGTCTTGCTAGCACATGATTGGTGACTGTGAATATATATGTTCACTGTCAGGGAAGTAACACCTTCCCACTAAAGGAGTAGACACAAACAACATTCAGCTGTTATTTAGAATACTCTGTTTTCTTCAGATTTTTCCTGGGATGTTGGATTTTGAGCAGTGCAAAGCAAATGTATAAGTACTGCCTTTTAAAACCACAGAAAAACATTTGTCAGAGAGACTCAGCAACATAGAGGAAGGAAGAAGCCCACATCTAGGAAGAGGAGTAGGTCATACTTTATAGGGAAGCAGTCCTGTTTAACTGCAGACCAGAGACTCTTTGATCTGAAGGTGAGCCAGACACTACGTGTTTGTAATAATGTTATAAAATGTCCAAGAAGAGCCATTTTTAAGTTCAAGAATGCCCTGAAGAGTAAGAAAATTGAGAGTGAATTACAACATGGCACTGTGCTGTCTAGGTAAAGATACATCGTGTGAAACTTTCTCCATCTTAGGTGTTATACTTCCGACAAGTCCCTGATGAGCTGAAGTGGAAACTAGAGTATTCAGTGAGATGGAGATGTAAGAAAGTGTCTGCTTAATCTACAGCAAATCCCCAGGTCCTTGGGGATTAAGGCTCCTTCTAAAGTCTGTGACACTGGCAACAGGGACATCCCTCTGCACAGGATGGTGCAATCACTTTGTCGATACCGTGCACCACCTCCTCCAAGCCACGGTCTGTTTCATGGCTGCATCTGTGAGCCCAGGTTTCTGCTGAAAGTCTGAGAAAATTGAGGTTACATAGGTCAGTGGACTGAGGCAAAAAAGTCTGCTGAATGTCTGTCTACATAAGAAGAGATCTAGCAGATCTTTGGAGGATAAAATAAAATAATTTTCATGCCCAGACACAATACACAATATCTCATTCATGGAAAATATAAAGCAAATATCAGGCTCTTTTCAACAAATTATATAAATAACAGATGTCAATGAATGTGCCTACCTAAACTATGCCAACATACAGAACTAGTGGCATTTATTTTAATGAGCAATTTAAAAGTCTCTCTCTTGGACATTTAATTCAGACATATTTTCCCTCTATCCAGTTCCCAGTTTTATGTTACTATTAAAAGCACATGGTAGTGTAACAGTGTAGAGAGACACTCCGAGGTGTGCACTCTGTACTCTTTTACCATTACTCTGAGCCAGAGGCATCAACTTCGGTGTTTGGGTTCATCATAACAGCAAGTTTATATAACTAAACCAGGATATTTTTATTGCTTTAACTGCATAAAGAATTTGCAGATTTCAGTCCAGATTTTCACACTTTAATGAAGGCTGTGTGCTTTTGGATTATTTGTCTGTACAATCACCGGAGTATGCATCACAGTCATAATGTGGAAAAGCACCTTATTCCATATTTCAGTGCTTTGCTGAAGAAATGTACTGTGCATAATTAAAATATGGCAAATGTCCAGATAGAATTCATGCAGTCGTGGTACCAACAATTAGAAGAATCTTCAAAAGCAATGCAAATAAAAAGCAACAATTTGTCTGCGATTTCCAAATTTTAATATCTGCTGATCCCTTAATAATCAGGAGAGCACTAAAGAAGAGTTTAAATTTACCAAAGAACTATATTATAATTCATAGATTAACCTTATTATCAGTGTTATTGGTTTATCATCTCTTCCCTTCCGATTGATTTCTGAAGTCCCAAATGCCTCAACAATCTTCAAAAGAACAGGTTCACAGAACAGAGGATAAAAATCTTGGCACACCTAAAGCCAACACTTACAGACTGAGAGACTAACTACACCAGACATAATATATAGGTGACACAGATGACAGGGACCTGCATAATGAAATTACCAGAAATGAATTGTTCAGAAAAGTAAATGGAGCATTCCAGTATACCCTCCATCTACTAAGGAGAAATATGACAGTATTTCATGGAAACAAATTCTGAAATAGCAAAGAAATTTTTTTTTGTGGAACTTTTTCAAACAAGGTAGTATTTGCTAAGGATCTTGAAAAAGAATTTGATACTTATGTGAGTATATTTCCAGTTACAAGGAGTAAGATATTAAAAGAAATAATTACATAAAGGTTCAGAGCCAAAATTAACTGATATTCTTCAGAAAAAAATGTTACCTGTCTGCACAAATTAAACTGTAATTTCCAATATCTATACAAGGTTCTTTTAGCTGGCACTGGTTCTTGACCTTTATAGTGAAAATTAAGATGATCTACGTTTACACCAAGGGTTTAAAGATGTAGGTGCTACTAATTTTGCAGTTCAGCACTGTTGTTCTACCCTGTATGAACATTTTCTGATACCTGCCCAGAGGCTTACTGCCAGAGTTATGTCTTTTGAGAATTAAGAGAAATACAGTCCTGCCACTTTATTTCTTTGTGATGCACTTCATGGAAATTTATTTCCTAATCCAGTTCTGTGCATCTCTATATTTTAAAAGATAAACATACCTATTGTTGTGATGACTGTTCCAGCAAAGAAAAAGGCACTTCCAAGGTCCCAGTGACTGCTATTGTTAGAAGAATTTCCTATGGGACTGACTCCAGCATTATCAGCATCAATAGCATGCTGCAAGAAAAAAAAAAGAGATAACAAATCAGTCTTACCTTACCATATGCCTTATAAGTCAAGATAGGACTATGGGAACAGCTCGGATTTAAACTTTTTGGGTCCTGCTCAAAGTACAGTAGAATATTCTGTACATAAGATCTGATAAGTGACTGAAATAGATACTAATGTAGATAATTGAGATAGATGAGATAATAAAGACACAATACGTAGACAATGAGAAAAGATACAAAGCGCTGGGAGACAGAGGACTAATAACACAAAAGAAATCCATAGATATTGTTCTTGTGGCAATATTTGCTAAGGAAAAGAAATCCCAATGGAAAAAGCTGGTGATAGAAGCAGCAAGATGGGTGGTAAAAACAAATACTATTCATGAAGTCAATTGAAACTAGTCAGCCAAGAATTTTGATTGCTGACAATTTGTAACTGATGAAGTTATTTATATTTTGTGCTAAATAGAATTTATTTATTTATATCCCACTTGAAACCAACAAATAGAATAACTATGGAAATATCATGGACAAATTTATGATCAGCCAGGACTTCCTAGTTGCCATCCTGGACGTGATCACTTGTCTACCAATACAGCATGGTTCAAAGACCCACAGCTAGTGTGTGAGCAGATTAAACGCAAAACAGAAGCTGAGGTAGCTCTACTATTTACAGGTCATTGTCCTACTCGCCCAACACCAGATGAAACCAAATCAGCAAGCTGAAAAAATTCTTGGGAGTTTTTAAAAAGGCATCACATTGCATCATGAAGACATACATATTTGCTTTCGCTGCAACTTTCACTGTGCAAAGAAAGGTAGAGCTAATGTCCACAGCCTCCACAGTACAGAACATAAATCTCTTATCAGCACCTGGAGCATTCAGCTGTTTTTTTCCCAGCTGTTATAAGGAGATGCCTTATAACACATATACTCAAGTTATTTGAAGATCTCATGCAATCTACAGACTGCCATAGAGAAATTCAGATCACTCGCTCTTTAACTGTATCTAGAATGACAGTCTTACAGAAAAAAACTCTGCTTCCCAAATGTTTTCAACTGCAACTCATTTCCAAGAGTTGAAGAACTCCAAGAAGTTCTTTATACCCCTTACCCCTCCCAGCTCTTCTGGTACCTGCCACTTGGCTTGGCACTTGGCTCCTGGCTGATGCTCTTTGGCAGAGCAGACAGCCTTCACTGCTCCCTGACACTACTAAAAGGGAAAACCTAGAGAAGTATCAGGGTTTCATGCCTGACATTTTTCTCTTTTCCTATGAAAGTGTATATTATATGAAAATACTATGAATAGTATATGAGTGTTTTTGTTATATATTATATTAATATATGTACATTAGATATTACACTATGTTATTTATTATATGAGAATATTGTCAAAATTATATGAAAAATATGATGACATATATGCTTACAGTGCCTTAAGTTACACACATCACTGCTCTTCACATACCCCTTAAATGGGAATATTGGCTGTTGAACTGCTACTACAAATTAGCCGAGAGCTGGAGCGTTGCATCCTACCTCTACTACTTGGTAATAATTTGGTGAATGTCTGCTGAAAGCAAAGCAGATCACATGTCAGATTCAGATGGTTGCCTACATTCTGATGGGCAGGATCAGAATTCAGCAAAGGCTTGATAAATAATTGCCAACTCCACACTCCTTGTCCCCCCATAAATCAAGACTGAAGTACAAAATGATTGGCCTGCTGAAAGCTATGCAGAAAGTCTAAAAGAAAGGTAGGATTCATCTGGCAATTTTATTCTAAGATTTCTTGGTCTAAGATTTCTTGGCCTGAACAACACAACCTGTCACAAATGCCAGTACCTAAGAAAATGTGGTAGAACACAGGTAGCTCATGGGGATCTGCTGAGAGATTTGAAGATCAGAGGTGAAACCATTATTTTTTTGACAACCAGGACTGGCTACTATGGTACATGCTTTGTGATGTGCATCCAGGAGCCTATTGGGTCAGTCTGAGCTCAGGAATCTCTGGAGTATGCAGTGGACCCTGGGACATATTGCAAGGTAATGTTCTCCTCTGACCTTGCCTGGAAACTAAATGGTAGCATTTCAGAGCAGCAGGAGATATTCAGTGATGGTGTCTTCAGCAGAGGGAGATAAGGCACACATGGGCAGGCAAGTGACACACACAGGGCAGCAGTATGTGGGGTAGAACAGAGTCCTCTGGGTGTTTAAGAGGAAGTAGGTTGTTGTTTTCCCGTACAGATCATCAATAGCAGCAATAACTCCTGTTAGGCTTATGCTGTCAAATACAGATTATATCCTCCTATCTGAGGGCAGTGTAGTTTGGATCAATTCATTCTCATCTTTCCACTAATAAATAAATAAGTGTTGCAGTGTGGCATCTTGACCACCTATAACTTTACTGATTGCAATAGCAGTGGTGCTAGGCTCCAGCCCCACCACAGTTCCACCCTTGCTTGGCCACAGGCTCCGATGAGCCTGACCTATGGGCAGCCATCCGTCCTGGCCTTGGCCCAGTTCTGTCACCATGGCCCTGCCCGGCCGTCACAAACTGACCACAATTACCCTGACTAGACCTGACCCTGTCTGGTGTTCTTAACTTGGCCCTGGACCTGTCTCACCACTACAGACTTGTCTGATGATCTGGACGCTGCACCCCCCACCCTGCCCTGCTCCCTTAGTGGGGGTGGAGGGACAGACTCTGGCCAGCAAGGCCTCTGCTCTACTGGCCATCATATGGTCCTCAGCTTCAGGAGCAGCCAGCCCTCACTTTACCCTCATAACCACTATCTGATCCCCCCTTGCATGTTAGGTACCTTGATCACTAATTAAGACAATTAACTCAAGAAAAGACTCTAGAATATGCCCACAGGCAACAAGATAGCTGGGAGCTAATGCAGCTGATGGGGATACAGGAATCAAGCCGACTTCTTCTGCATTTCTTGGGAAGCAAAGCTTTTATCTGATTTACTTATTCATGTTTCTTTAATTTCTCCAGTAGCACCCAAGCATAAAGAAAAATGTTTTCCAAGAACACTTGGGTATTCACTATTCTAAGGATCTGTTCCTCTGTAACCAAGCATAGGAATTCAGTTAGAACAGAACAGAAAATTCTTATCATCCCTTTTTTGACTTTCATTAATTCCCCTCCACAGATCACACTAATCCAATAATGATTATCTCCTTCCATAATTCCAAATATATTCCTATCAAGCACACAGAAGGTTGCTACAATTGTCTTTCATGCTCAGATGTTTCTCTACAATGATTATTCAGATACTCTTATTAGGAAGATGCTTTTAAAGACTAATTCCTAAAAAGCATTTTTTTTTCTGTATGCACCACCTCTCCCCTTATTCTCACTACTCTCATTCACTGATTAAAGTATTCTCATTATAAACTCCCATTTATTCCCTCTTATGCATCAAAATTGTCAACAACTTTTGTTCATGAATAACCAGAAGTAATGAGCTTTGAGAGTCCATCCCTTAAATATTTTTGCCTATCCCACAGGAGCATTCTAGGAACAATCAGCCAGATGATTATCATCTACATTTATCAAAAGTGAGTTGATGTCCTCCATGTACTGGTATAGAATAGTGCCACAAACCTACAACATTCAACAAGGGGCATGCAGAGCTATCTAATGTGAGAGGGCTTAACCTGTTGAAACATCTCAGCTATGTTCTGGATGCAATGTAGCTGCAGAACAGCAGCAGAGTCCTACTGCGTTCAGTGTGACTGTAGTATCTCTTGGTTAAAGCGACCAGCTAGGGTATCTGCACCAACTTAGACCTGACTCAAGAGATTTGAATTCTTTTTCATATAGTCCTTAGGATGATAAGCTGAGTTGCTCTCAGCTGCGCTCACACAAAAATAAAGAAAGATCAGGGCAGAGGGAAACTTGGGATATAGAGGAAAATACCCATCAGATGCACAGGAAGATCCATTAATCAGATATTTACCATTGCTTTTCTTCACAGCACAAATAGTCTTTTCCTATCTTCACCAACAGGCAAGTCTTCCCCACAGTTATCTCAAAAGACTTTTTTTTTTCTGCTCCATTTAGAGCTCTATTCTAGCACATGAAAGTCATGCAAGTTCTCTTCAATCTATAATGGAACACCTTGAAAAGACAAGCTCACTTATAACGCTAATGAACCTGACAAAAAGCTAAAAACTGAAATATCTTTACAGGATGTTCCCTTGTTTGCTTATCCTTTCTGGAAAAATAGTTCAGAACAGTAATCGGATATGCATGTCCAACATAAGAACTCTTATTGACAAAATTAGCCAGTAACGTCTGACTAGATTATTTCCAACTCTACTTCTTTTTCAGTTTACAGGCTCATTAGAATTGCTGTAGTCATTAGTGGCCATTGATAATATGACTTAGTTCCCAGGTGTGAGATTTTCTGACTATAATCAATCACAATAAGTGAAACCTTGAAGAAAAGAGAGAGAAGAAAGCACCTAACTTCTTACAATAGTAAACCATTCTATTTTATACCAAAATTTAGGGCTTTTTACAACATCTGTTTTTTTTTATTCTGCACAATGAACAGGCTAAGTGAAAACAGAGTATCAACTCTTTCTTATCAGGTCCATAAGAGCAACCCTGCTAAAACACACTGATGGTCTTCCTCCCTGTCTCTCCTAATGACGGATAACATCTGATCTTTCAAAAACAGATATAGCCTCTTCACATTATGGTCTAAATGTACTTTCTTATGAAGCCAAGGTGACTTCTTGTTTACTCCAGCTACTAATAAGCTATGCCTAACATATGGTAACAAAGAGAGTTTTATAATATATTTATAATATTTAGATAGCTGTTAGGCTGTTTATAATCTATCAATGTCATTTTACTCAACCATATGTCCAGTCACTTGAAACTTCCTACCCTCTGTTATTTTTTCAAATGGTTACAATAGCGATAAATTGAGTTGAAGCAACAGAAGTTTCATTCTCTTAGCATATTCCAGATTTCATTTCTGTCTGACACTGAAATTTCAGCTTCAAAAGTGCTAAGATAAAGCAACCAGTTTTGTTATTTTCTTATTCTGGTATTCATCATTATGCCAATTAGTAGATCACATAAGGGAATAAATAATAACATTTTGTTTCACTGCAATAGATGAAGAAGAAGAAAAAGAACAGTTAAGAACTACTTCAGGAGACTTGAGAAAATGTAGCCTGCACCATGAAACATTTGATATTATTAAGGAAAGAAAAAATCTGTCATGGTGTTAACATTAGACAGATCTAAACCAAAGCACAAGAGAAAAACAAAAACTTAAATTCGGATTTGCATCTTCCTATGGATTTACACTGCTCTCATCACTATACTTTTTCTGAAATCTATGAATGAAACCCACACTCTGGACTCAGCACTATCACCAGGGCAATTCACATCTGTGCCACCAGTGCAAGTATTTTCAATGGGTTATTGGAGATCAATTTGGAAAGCATGTCTCATCCACACCAAAATTTTCTCAGCTATACGGTTATTGCTATAAAGCTTTCTTACAAGTTTCGTAAAGCAGAACCCTTTGAAAGACTGAAATTTTAGCAAAGGGAGAAAAGTGTCCATCGTTAACCTTGTAAATCATAGGATATTCTTTTCCTCTCTCCTCCTTAAAAATTCTCCTTCCAGAACCACACCTACAATACAGGATTCCTACCAGTTCTCAGGTCTCTCCTTTTGTATTTTCTCCATGCTGTGCATTCTCCAAAGCACAGTGCTGAGTCATCACAGTCCTTCTGGAAAGGATGAACTTTATGGCAGTCAGGTGATATGGATAAATATCTCCTTTAGGGGCAGCCGTGTGATAAATATACACAGCAACCAGGACCCACGGAGATCGCTGTGGAAGCTGAAATTACAGTTGTAAAGGCAGGTGCAGCATTTGGTGCAATGCAGCAACCCATTGTGCCAGCTAGAGTTATCACTTTTGAGATCATCAACAAGAAGGCAGGAAAGCATAACACTACACCCCGAGACATTATCCTCAGACACTGGCTCACTGGTTGTGGTACAGTTTGCTGTACCAGTACACCTGACCTCCTCTCTGCATCCAGACATTGACTCCCAGACATTCTGAAAAACCCAAAGGATATCGTTCTTTATTGATTAATCTTCCAATATTTCACATCACTTGGCCTTAGGACATTCACATGCTAAGCTGCTACACACATTTAATTTACCTTTTCAAAATGATTTCCAGTTACCCAGTGTAATGCCTGAGGACATAGTGAACTCCCAAGAGACGATACAATTTGTTCAGAAAATCTGCCTTCCAGTGACACAGCATGCCTGTTTATTATTTTGTGTCACCACTTCTGAGGTGAAAGAAGGACAAGATGTCATGCACAATAACGAGTTAAAACAGGCACATAGCTTAGGCTAGAGAATATGAGCTATTAAGAAATCTTTGTACTGTGGTCTCTGTGCAGACGTCTTACTATGCTGCTGAGGTGCTTTGCTTGTTGTATCTATTATGTATTCTGTTTTCTGCTAAAAAGAAAGTATTTTGCATATCTTTTAATAGTGACATTCACATCAGGGGAATACAACTTCTTGCTTTTGTTTTTTTTAAAAAAAACCTGTAATCAGCCAGCATACATCATACCTAAAGTGTCAAGGGAAATTATAATCTCTGCAACATTTTCACAAGAAATGGATCTGAGCCAATTCTTCCTGACTGGAAGAATTTACACTGAAAACCAACCATGTTCACCTATCTTTTGAAGATGTGACTATGATCCAAGCCAGCTCTGATCCAAAAGCTGCACAGTCACATCAGCATGGTACTGCTTCATGCTGAAGCAGGTTTGGCCCTTTAGCTCAAGTAACGGGCTGCACAAACGAGGACAGCCAGCTTCCAAATCAGAATTGTCTTCAGTGCACATAGAGCACAAGCAGGGTAAGCCCACACCTATCTGTGAAGAAACAGGAATAATTTGTTTTGCTTAGGAAAGGCAGGAGAGGATTGCAGTTTGCACATGGGCAAGGGAGAGGAAGCAGTTAAGCAAGCAGAAGCTACACAGAAATTAAATGAGTTTAGGCTGAAAACTAGGAGTATGTTTTTATTGTCACATCAGTGGGATACTGGGGCGGTTTCCTAATGGAAAGACTAAATTATAACACCTTTTAAAATGGAGTCTGATCCACCAGGAAGAGGCTTATAGAGGTGAGTGGATACAATCCACCGCATAGATCTGTGATCCTCAAAACAGCCTAAAATCACAATGGATCTCTGACCAGACATACCAATAACCCAAGATATTAACACATGGTGCTCTTGAAAGGCTCATACACAAATTCAGATTTAAAACAGGAAGCTGAAGTTTAACTTTGGTGTTGGACACTGTTGCAATATATCCTTAGGTATCTCATATTTCTTAACTAATCTCCATTTTCTCCATGTTAGCTGGTGGGATTCTAGGTGGGTTTTTAGATGGGATCTTAGAAGATACTTTGCTAAGTATGAGTGAGGTATGTAGATGAGGTGTATAATATTTTCCTTGTCTAGAGACCTAATAAATGAAAGATAACTCTGCCTTTGACTAACTTATCTTGCATGCTATTACATTCTCTACTTGTCCCTATGTATCTTATTTTTATATTTCCTTCAAAATTTACTCTAAGTCTTTGAAAATCAGTAGACCAGAGTAATAATTTAAGGTTATTTCCTGCTTCTAAATGTATGCCTTCTGCATGGTTCATTTACCTAAAATTATTAATAATAAACCTGTAAATTAATGTACCAGTAATTTCAGAATTCTTGGTCAAATATTTATTTCAGAATTCCCATCTATCATGTACTCTTGGCTCACCTGGTGCTGGGATTAATCCTGAAGGAAAAGATAGGCAAGCCTTTGGTAAATTTGTCACCTGCCATGAAATTCCTTTCCAGATATCAAGTTCTGATTTTCTTTGCATACATTTTTCATCATTGTATTGAAGATATTTAGCATCTATTTAGAATATTTGAGAACACAAAATATTCTATTTCCAGGCCACTAAAATAACTAAGAAAGAGCCTGTTATTCACATTGCCTATTACCATTTTTTCTTCCTTTGCACTAAGCAGTCTAGGGCAAGACCCTGTGAACAAGACCCATGTTTCCAACCAATTCAGCTGATCAATGAACTGACAAGTTGTTTCTCCTGACTCCCAAGAAATAGTCTTCTACACATGGCTTACCTGAATGAGCGTCTCCAGTTCTAGCTGGGTTACACAAACGTGTTCCCGAAGGAAGTCAGCCTTCTCTAATGCTATCGTGTTCTTCTGCCTGCTTTCAAAAGGCTGTTCCAGGGCACGGAAGACAAGTCCTCCAGTCACCAGGTAAACCACAACCACAACGAAAATGGCCACTACTGTTTTCCATTTCATGACTGTCTGCAGGCCCTGAGAAGGGGCTTCCATGCTGGCGACAACAGTTGCTCGGGAGGAAACGGAGAGTCGTGGAGCCGGGTAATGCCCGTTGGTTTTGGGCTTGGGTTCGCAAGCTGGCACTGGTGAGGGAACAGCAACTGAAACGCAAAATAACAATTCATGTTCAGAAACTGTACGAGTAATAATTTGATTTTCACATACAACTTGTCTAAACACCATTTTCAAGATAGTTGAATAAACTTTGTTATTCACATGCAATAGAATTTCATCTGGAGTGTTCAAAGTATATTTTACACATTCCTAAAAAGTTACTTCAAGGAGTTATTTCATCCATTACTTCTAAACTTGGATAGGTCAATTGCATAAGTAAAAATTTCAGAAAGATTTGGAAATCAATTTCTCCAATATGAACATGAAGATGTGAGAAAGCAGAACATAAATTCTACAAGGTGACATTTTCGGAGAACCCTGACAGAGATACATATCTTTAAACTGTAATACTAATAGTACTTGTATTGGGAATTTAAACTGTTGATGATCAGTGATTATAACTTGGCCCAGAAAACGTCTTTTTCCATATCAAAATTCTCATTTTGGCTCACCGCAGTAAGCAGGCCCATATAACTCACAGGTATCTACAAAGACATCTCTTCTGAAAATATTCTTAAAGCCTGGAAGCTAATTCAATTACTGTCTCAAAATCATACATCCCCACTCTCTGTTGCCACTGTTAGCCCTGGCAGGGTGAGAGGAGGTTCCTCGGCCTTCGCAATGGTACCAAATGCAGTCTTCAAGGAAGCTCAATTCATTTTAAATGATCTCTCTGCTCTACTCCTACCATGGTATACCTGCCACTGGCCTACAAATTCTTTGAAACTGGATTTGAGTATTTCATTTTAGACTTAGATAGCTTACTGTTAAAATACAGTCAATTTATCTACATTCCCTGAACTTATTCCCAAAGTGTCTTTTCTATTTTGCTCAGGAACTGGAGCAGAAGGGTTTTAAACCTCTGAGGAGAGCAGCATCATAAATCCATTATACGTGATTTAAGCAT
>NW_010588923.1:314061-351320 GCF_000705375.1 Tinamus guttatus | reverse complement strand
TTTAAGGAACTCAGCTGTCTGAGGATAGAACTGACTTACTGGTAAAGGAACTACAGAAAACAATAGCAACTTTAAATTTCCAAAAATATTTTTCCCGTGTTTGAATTGGAGGCTTCACATAGTAAAAAGATTAGAGAGGATTTCTCCCCCGCCTCTCTCTCTCTCTCTCTCTCTATATATATATATATGTATACGGCAACACACCAGTAGTTCACCAAATTCATTCCCTTTTAGCTCATCCCAGTTTTGAAACACTCAGCACAGCTGCTCAGCTTGACCATCACCATGGCAGTGATGGTTCCCAATATACTGGAGTAACATCATGTCATACATTGAGCTGCAGCAGGAAATATCAAAACAGGATGCAGAAGAAATGTAGAAGAGAAAATTTGTACATCTCTGTGAAGAGATTAGAACAGGAAACCTCCCTCCCTCTAGAGACAGATGTCCTAAATGTGAGTCACAATATCTCACTGCTAAATTAAATAATTTGAGTATTCTCAAATTTGAGTACTCCCAAAAGGACATGATCAGCTGCTCAGCTTCTCAGCTGATGAAAATCAGTGTAACACAGCTTCCAGGGCATCAAGGGTATTCAGTCACTTTATATTAGTTAAAGTCCATAACTGTCCCATATATTGTTCATTAACACAAAATCTGCAAATTTGATGAATGATTTTCACACCTGAGACTACTTAGTAAGATACTCAGAGGATCCAAGGCTTATCTAGTATTCCTTCACACATAGCATGTTGCAATTTCTTGAACTTTCGGAAGCAGCTATCAAACTAGGTGTGACTGGCATAGTCTGATGTAGGCTGGGCTAATCTTTCAGAGTTGCCTGACTTTGATACCCCCACAAAATGACTTGGTTTTCTTATAAGAACAAGAATTCCAGAACTAATAAGGCTAACTTTTATGAGTTCTCTTTTCTCTTGATATGAATATTTCTTATTCAAATCATATTTTTGGAACGTGAGAGGTTCAGAGTAAGAAACATGAAATGTTTTTCTAAATACCATTTTACTTAAATAGCTGTGCTTCATTTTCTTATATTTAAAATAAAAGATAACATTTTTCCCTAAGAAGATTTATGTCGCAAGTTCTTACTCTCTGCTACTAGTTATAGCTACTCTAAGTGTATGTAGAAATGTTGATCCTCAAATACTTTGTATTCTATAAATTAATATACAGGAAGGCTTTAAAACAGCTAACCGAGCAACTGACAAATAACAGACAGAGATGGTCTTGTAAATAAGGCTGGTGCAGAGAGCAGAACTGCAGTCAACACCCCAGAGATGTTTCCAAATGGATTTAAATCAGCAGTTTGATATTTTATAGGAAAGTCAGCATAGAGACTTTGACTAGCAGCTGGCTCACTCTTTACTGGCAATAAGGTGGGTTAAGTGACTTGAGCACATAGTAAGAAAACAGAAGCCCTGATATGTAAATGCAACTCTACCTCTGTTAACTTGTGTTTTCTGCTACCATTTGGCTTTGAATCATGATTTCCAACTAGAAAGAAGGAATGTCATGCTTTTTATTTTTCCTAACTCGTGAGCGTCCTGTAAGATGCAGCATTTATACAATTCTTTAAACAAACATATGAACATATGTTACATATGAACTTGTGAATTCTGTGTATACTTACATAAATTTTACAAGTAGTAGTTTTACTATAATCCAAAAATAGCCTACACTGACAATTTAACATTGCAGAGAGGAATACAAGCAGTTTAAGAAAATGGTGGATTCCATTAATTCTTGGATCTGTAAAGACAGTTTAGAAATTACCTGGATAACGTTGGACTACTTGGCTGTGTTAGGGACTTTGATTTCATGCAGTGGAACTAAGAACAACATAACAGGGATTCAGATGACAGAGGAGACATATATGTAGGCAAATAGGGCTTTATTTGTTCCAGTGCTCACACAGCAAGTTGCTTTCTTTTAGTATGGGCCAAGAACTACTACTGTTGTTCTCAAAACTGCCATAATACTTTAGCTGAAACATTTCCCAAAGCCTTAGACAGAAGCACAGCACTTAAAAACACAGATTGACAGCTTAAGAATCATAAAATCACATACTGCTGAAGAAACAATATCATAAGGAAAGGGTCAGAGAAGTTTAACAGGGCTCTCCTATTAGTTAGCATCTCTAATAGGTTTGATTAGCTGCTTGGAAATGAAGGATTTTATTTCCTACACATTACAAGTTTCCCTAAAATGTTACAATTTGATTACAGGTCAAAGTGGACCACAGGAACACAGGAAAGAATTACAATAAATGCAGAATAATTCCCATTTTATTAATCCATGTGTTTCAAAACAAGTTGCTGTCAGAACAGGCTCTTCTCAGAGCAGTGTCTTTTGCATGTATGTCTGTTAATTCATGCCGGAGACAGAGACGTAATCTACCTCAACAAAAGCAGTAATGAATCTCCATTCATATGCAGATACTGAATTGGTAGACAGATGCCCTCAAAGGAAGACTCCCATGTTTTGACACACACCTTAACTGTCAGTGGGGAAATTAAGGGGAGTTTCTCTTTGTTTGGATAAGCTTCAGAATAAAACGCCTGAAGATATTGACATTACAGATGAAATTAAATGTTAGCATCTGTACAGCTGTTCACCTTTAAGAGTACTGCACTTTATCTGTGTGTTCAATGGTACAACCAGGCTCTCTATTGATATGGGAGAGGCTTAAATACATGAGATTTCTACCAATATCGATGAGAAATCAGGAACCAAAGCACCCACCCACTGATCGAGCAAAGCAAAACACTAGTGCAGCATTATTGCTATTGAAAAAATGCACCATATGACTTGCTTAATGTTAAAAAACGCCCTTCCTTCCTGCCTGTATGTTTTGCCTTAATCGTTTGTTTGTGACTGACAATTATACTTTCAAGAATATCTTTGCTCAAAGTAATAGTTTCTTCTCATTGCATATAAGCAGAAACTTGACATCACCATGACTTGTCACACCTAGAAAAGACCTGGATATTAGAAATTTCACTTCTACAGAAGTCAGTGGCATTATCAAGACAGCAAGTCATTAAGAATATGTATATATGCATTATATATTATTTTTAATATAATTTCCTAAGGTAAATGCTTCAAGTATAAAACGTGTTCTGTCTCTCGAGAAAAGGAATCTTTGATCAGTTTTCTATTTCCTGAGTTGTCAGTTCTCACAGTTTATTGGTGAGAGTGCTGATGTTTACTTTAAACCAGAATATTGGGAAGGAATGACATGAGAAATGCAGCTTTCATTTAGATACTGTTTCCCAACTACTCAGCTGAGGAGAAAGGTTCCTAAACAACTTTCAGAAACTGGTTGGAATGGATGGCAAAAAATGGATTTGGCTTTTACCTCATTAAAACTTAGAGTTAGGATTTTTTTTTTCTTTAAGAGAGCCAGCCATCTCAGGAAATTAAAGACTTTACTCATAATTTCTGAATGACTGCACTGGCAATATTACATCCACAGTTTAACATCATTTCTAATACGATCAGCTATCAAACATTGATCTCACTGCAACAAGAGAGTTGAACACTGAGGAGGAGCTCTCTTCCTATAAAGCTTTAAAGGTCTGGGATATATTGCGTAAGGAAATTGATGTTTCTAAGAAAAAGCTGGATAAACACCTACCATAAAGAGTGGGTATAGTTGTCCCTGCTTTATAGCAGCATGTGAACTTGATAACCTGTTAAAAGTCTGGGAAACTCAGTTCCAATTTCAAGGGAAGCTCTCTGGACAAATGGGCTCAAACTACAGCCACCTCAAAAGTACAAATTCAAATAAAAGCCAAAAGGCTAACAGGACTTTCAACTACCTTTTAATTCCACAAATCCAAGTGTGCATCTATCACACCAACCCATATACTGGCCACTGCCCTGTGGGCCTAAAACATCAAAGATACTAAAGAAACACGGTTTTATAGGAGAGTTTATCAATGACTTTTTTTTTTAATGTACAGACCCTCTTCTGTAGTTTTTTAATGGTATGTCTTATTTATTACTTTAATTTTCTTCCATATATATTAATTATTTACTTGAGTATGCAGGATTTTATGCACAGTTTTGCAATAATATAATAGAGTATTTTTGTCTCTGCCTTGAATCACAGGAGAGCAAGGCCTGCAGCTGCTTAAGGACCAAAAGGGCATTGTGGGTATTTTGAAAGGATGCAGCTATTTTCCATATATCGTTGTGGTTGTTTGGAACTGGGACATTCTAGCTGCAGATTGTTGGTCCTTCATGCTTTATTTCTCTACTGACTTAAAGCACCTGATATATGGAGTGTGGTATCATACTTCAGATTGTTGTCACAAGATTCGCTACAGTATTGGACTGAGTGGATCTATATTTATGCACTAATAAACCCACCAGTTTCTCTGAAACTCAGAAAGTCTGAGTTTTGTACATGAGTTGGTCCAAAATGAAATGCAGCAGAAAATCATGATGATCGAGTCATGATGACCAAATCCAGTCCAGAAGGGTGCACTCAATAAACTAAACAAATAGTTTGCAGTATTTCTCTGAATCCAGCTAACACCTCTGAGATGCACTCCCAGACATTTGTCTCCCATTGCAGTAGGGCCACACAAGGGAGCCAACAGAATACTTTCAGCTCAGGCAGTAAGGCTCTGGAGTGTATCTGAAGGCAAACACGTATGTTTCCCTATAATGGAATATGATGGGAGATTTTCTTAAAAAGGACATTAGACTTTAATAAACAATGCTTATATAGTCTAGCAGTCAAAAGGACTCATGGAGTCTTTCCTATCTTTATCTTAAAAAAAAATTAGTTTGAGTTATAATGTAATCTCATCACGCAGTCCAGCTTCACTGAGAAAATTTATGAGCAGATCATCCTCCCTACAAATTTTGCAAGATCTTACACTGGGTTATCAAGCCTCGTACATCTTTCATCTAGCACTACTTGATGTGTCAGCGTTCCCTCCTGAAGTAATTTGGAAATTGGATATTTTGCCAAGTGTATGAAGTTGCAGAAAAGACACCTGGAGCAGCACAGCTTGGAAATGCCTGTGAGATGCCAACTATGTCCAATACAGTTTCCCTGAACTGGCTGCTAAAAATAGGAGGACCTATTTCTTCTAAAACAGGTCGTGAAGGACTGGGTGATAAAAAGGGCTTTACTGGCACAATTCATTGTAGTGTATTAGCAGGAGACTTATTTCATTCTCACTAGCCAGAGCTTGTTTGGGTCCCACTCACCCCTCTTCTGAAATAGCAACACCCAAAGATTAATATCAAAAGGATTTCTGACTGAAGAGTGAGGAGAGGCAGGAAAGCCAGTAGCCCACCAGTGGGTAGCATATGATCTAGCACTTGGAGGCTCTGGCTCATCTGCAAACAGAAGTTCCTGGGGAAATTGCTGTCTAGCATTTGCTTCCAATCTCACAACTCCCCATGGACTCTCCCGAGGTGATTTCAGCTGTGAGCTGCTTGGGTTCAGATAGAAGAGCTGAGGTAATCAGTCTATTAAGCTGTCAGCTATATACACTTCTCATGAATACGTCACAAATACAAAGTACTTGGGGGTTTTATGGATGAAGGGGATCTATATGTCAGCCAGGAAGGGGGTGAGGGAAATAATGAGATATAGGAGTTCCTGTCCATGTGTAACCAGGGTAAAAAAGTAATTAAAACTGCATTATGAGGGCAGGTCTAATACTGCCAGGTTACTTGCTTTGTCTTCTGTTCCAGTCTCTCCTTTTTTTTCATCTCTGTCTGCTGTTTTTAAACAGGTTTTATAAAGTAAGGAGCATCCATTTAACCAACAAAATAAGTGTTCAGATCTTTACACACTGGACTCTTGAAAATCTCAAGTTAGTACATAAAATCTGACTCTTAGAGGGAAAATGTCAGTAGATAATGACTGTGCCTGCCTTGGTGTTTGTGCAGCGTCTTTGCATGATGTGGGCTAATTAACAGGTGACATTACAGCTGTGATCAAGAAACAGGAGACAAAATCCTGCCTGTGGGCTACAATCACAGAATGCTGGTCACTGCGTGGTGGTTGTCTGGGCTGAGGCATAATAACCACCGCTGCTCCCCAAGGTGTTCAGCCACCAGATTTCAGCAGTGATGGAGTCAAAAAGCCATCCCTGCTGCCCATAGGGAATTTCACCCCACTGCTTGTACACAGCTTTGCTGCCACTGAAGTGAGAAGCATTACTACTATGTTTACTGCTCATAAAAGCAAATCTTGACACATTTTTTGCTTGGAAAACATACAGAGTGCCTCAGAGCGTATCGCTTTGCACTGCAACAGCACCCTACCGGTTAAACCTACCACTCTCTTCCCTGAAGTGGATGCTCTAATGCGGTATTAGCACTGCTGACCTCAGCAACATCTCGGCAGAGCGCTGCAAACGCAGTCGTAGGTGGCAGGGCATTCAACTACGTATGGAAACAGAGACAGGTAAAAGGCAGAAAGGGCAGCCTGAATTAAAACAAAAAGCCTGAGCGTGCTATTGAAAAGAAAGTAGCACTGATTGCTGCCTGCTGTTCCCGTTCCAGAGTGGAGTGAAGCAAAGGGAGTAGGCGTGCAGCAGGCTATAAAACTGCAAAAGGAATCAAGTCAGTGTTTACTTCCTATTATAGTATAGTAGCAATAGTAGTGGAGGAAAAGTTCAAATATTGAGTTCTCTCTGTTGATGGGGAGTGAAATGTCAGTACTACGTACCAGAGGGAATTGTGTCTAACCACTGATTTGCCATCCTTGGCAGCAGCTTTGGGGAAAATGTCATATAAAAAGGCTTCTGCCATTTTTGTAGCATTTGTCATATATTCCCAGCCAGTGCTCAAAATTACGATTCTCAGTAAGTTTCAAAAAAATCTACATAATTCTTTTTCATCAGTTATAATTAAAACATACTAATTAATGGCTCTTAGAATACCCCAATTGCTTAATTGACTTGGAATGCAGTTGTTATGAGAAAACAAAAAACACTGCTATTTTATAACATGGCTTTCAATTCTCCTTATTAGAAAACTCGAGTTCAGATAAAAGTACAAAATACAACAGCCAAAATGGGAATGTGGTGGAAACTAAGTAGTGAGTGTTGTTTGAGTTAAGGTCTCTCCTTCTGTGAGACTGGCTTCCCAATTATCAAAATAGGGTCTTTATGTGCTGGTGATGACTTCCATGGAAGTTTGCAAAAAGGATAATATGTATGAGATTATGAAATTCTTTTTTTTCATCTGAGTCTCTCCAATCACAATGTACGTACGGATTTTTGATGGAAAAGTTATCATCCACTGTATCACGCCCTAAGCGCATCAGCACATAGGTCAAGACTTAAAACTATAGTGATAAACATGGGATAGCTCCAGAAAGCAATCACCCTTTAATCAGTAAATATTTCTTTTGTCTTTCACCACAAAGTTTGGTCAATATGGAACAAAAAGGATTCATTTACCTTGTTGAGTGGATTTGATTTTTTTCACTCCTTATCACCTTCTCATTTTTCCTTCCCACACGTAAGCATTTTATATTCATTTTCTATACACATTTAAGAATTTGGATGCTAGTAACACACATTTTCACATAAAGACAATGTCAAATTCTGACCAGTTATTTATCATAAAAAAAACAGGAAATTACAATCTGCTTGCAGATATTGAAAAAGTAGAAATTGGACATTGGATGAACTTTTCTAGTTGTGTTACTTATCAGTCTGTTTGTGATTAGTTTAACAAGAGTGTAAAAGATTAAAGACTCTGTCCAATTACCATTCCACTTAGCTGTGCCATTGCCTTTGTTTTTAGCAGATTTTTGTGAGGGTACTGAAAGACTTTTCTTTGGAATTCTGTCATTTCACTTGAGGAATTCTAGGCCTAGTCTCCCTAAAGAGATAAAGAAGAAGTATGTACAATCTAATTTAATTTTAGTCACAGAAGTATAATGAGAGAGAGGAGAGTTTGAATACCATTTTTATTCTTATTTTACTTTTGAAGGATACTACCACTTTTAAACCTAAATTCTTTAAAGCAGCTCAAGCAAATGGCAAGCACCTTCCAAAGCAGGGAAATGAAAACCCTACAATGGCTGCTTAGAAAATGAAATGTCGGCAGGACTAATATCTCTTTGGACTTAACCATACAAAAAGCAGAAAATCTCACTAAGCCAACAAATCCAATCCTAAATCAGTTTTTTATATGTCCTGATTAATAATTACACTACTGTAACCACTTATTTCACACAGAGAAAACTCTTCAAAACAGTGGCCCTAATTTCACATAACAGCAGTGTTTAGAGCAGGAAGGCCCCTGTTCTGAAATAATAGATAACAAATAGCAGTGATTATCACATGCCATGGTCTTTCAAACCATCCCAAAAAAAATCCAACAATGATCATTTTCCTTAGTCTTACATGTGAGGAATTCAAAATATGTTTGTGCTCCTTCTTGCAGACAGATCCAATTTTTATTGAGATCTCCCAGAAACCAACTTCAAGCCAAGAAAAGGCAAGTAACTTCACTAGCATAATGCTGTGCTAATTAATAGATTAATAGACCAGAACATATTTGCTTCAAAATAGTGCTGTATTAGACAGGTTTGAGTTCAGAGTTGGTTTGGATCTGCCTGGCTCAAAGAGCAGAGCTTGGTTCTAGCACAGTAACACTGTGCAGATTTACCTTAGACAAAAATCAAAAAAACAAAACACATTACAAATGATGGGGCCAGAATAAAAAGCGCTATCTTGCTCCCAGATCTGTGCATTTTAAGACATCTCAGAAAAGGGCCAGAATCTCCAGTTTTGGTTATCTGTTCTTTATTTCTTTAATTTTACTTCAATTTTTTTGGCTTCTGAACAGAATTCATATGACTGCATATGGTGAACAATCACTAAAGATATAGATACATTTTTTCTTTCTTCAGGCTAATAGAAAAGCAGCCTGAAGCAGTTTAGATTAAGTGTACAAAGTGCAGTGTGGACTAAGTGAACTGTAATCTCACAGGCTTAAATAAGACAGTGGCTAACCAAAGACAGTGACAAATTGTTCTCTGGATTCCTTAGGAATAGGACAAGAATCAACTGTATAATCTGTATCAAGGAAGTAGTGGAGTATATATCAGGAAAAGGTTTAGCTACGGGGAGACTGAAGGATGTGAACACCTGTGGACACTGAGAGCTTCTTCACTGCAGGTTTTTAAAAGCAGGACATGCAATCGTCTGCCAGAAATCATTTAGATCAGTGGTTTCAATATGTGTCCTACAAACCTCAAGGAACCATGAAGAAATTCTAAGCTATCAGTGAAAGGAAAGTAAGAAAAATAGCCTAATGTTGTCGGCTTGTATTCATCTTGCAGGGTCTGTAAATAAACTGGAAAAATGATAAGGGCAGAAGGGCATGGAAAAAAAAAAAATCCATGTCTTTCATCTTAATTTTCTAGTCCTACCTCAGAGCAGGAAAATGATAATGAAATCCTTCCAGCCTTCCACTTCTACGTAAGAAAGTCAAAATAAATCTCATAATTCCTTTTTGCATTAGCTGTGCCGGAAGACTGTAATAATCTTTCATGATTATCAAAGTTTCCCAAAGCATTTTATAAATAATAGAACATCCCTGTTACACTAAGAAAAAATGATACTATATGTATTCACAGTTTGTCTCATGTAAGCATTGCCACACACGTTAACAAGTGGAATGAATTAAAAATAATTTTGAAAGTTCATAACACAAGGACTTTGTCATATATGTCACAAGCAGGTACAGTTATTGTCATCAGTGTGCTAGCAAATCTTCAATTTCTTTAAAGGGTCATGTTCTTTTCCACTACTCATGAACAAAATGCTGATCTGCTACAAGATCAATAGGTGATGATAAATCTTTTCCTTTTTTTGTATTGGTCATAAAGGAAAAATACGATACCCATGTGTACATCGCTCTTGCTGACTATTTACAAGAACTTCCCGACAGAGCCAGCTCAGAGCTGTCAGAACTGATGTCAGAACCCGCCTACAAACCTAAAATGGACTTAGGAAGAGTTACGCTATTGTAACATAGCCTCAAAGCCTCTGCGTAATGAGGCTATGCAAATTGCAGGGGAAAAAAAGAAAAAATAGGCATGCCAAGGCTGGCTTGCACAGGTAGCATGAAGAACTTATGAAGAACACTGACATTAAAAAGTCTCAGCAAAAGTCACGGTCATGGGATGCTGGGATATTTTTCCCTCCCTTTCCCTCCTCCCAGCCACAGTATTTTTTTAAGGCAGACATGAAAGTTCACGGGCTGCAAGAATGGATGTTAGGACATGAAATCCAGGAACAGCTGAAAGCATCTTCATTTTTTTCTTTCTGGTTTGGCTTCAGGACAGCAATCCTAGGGGGTTCCTAACACTTACTGGCATGAACATGAAGATGCCCTGCTACTGACACCATTTGTAGCACTACTTACAGAGCTGCCAAGTCCAGACGAATACTTGAGGGAGATTTGTCTTGTGCTGGAGTAAGCTTGTACAGTGCTGGAGGGCAGTTCAGATTTTGTTTCCCTTGCTTTGCTTTCTCTCTCCCCTGACCTCCCTTCCACCCTGCCCTCCTCCAAATCCATCCATCTGTGCTTGTCCCTCACTTCCCTGCAGCGCTGCTGGCAGCGTGGGACGCGGCATACCTGCAACTTGCTGCTCAGTTCCCCTTCTTGGCACCCTGCGCTCAGCTGCCCTCCCTGTTGCCTCTGACACTGGAGCCCACAGCCAGGAGCCAAGCACATGTTCATATGTGATGGGACTCATCAATGAACTCTCCTCCCTGGCAAGGTACTTCAGGTATGGCAAAATGGAAAATAGAGTACAAGAGCATTACAGTGAACAGTAGGAAGAGCTGAGGGGAGCTTAGAGGTGATTGGCAGTGGTGAGTCCTTAATAAAGAGCCCTCCTGCTCTTTATAGTCTCTCTCATAGTCCTGCAACATGCTCTCACTGGCAGTAGCCCTGTCATCTGGTTTATGGATCTATTTATAGAGAAACTGAATATAGAGAAACCCAAGGAAAAAAAAATCTCACCTTCCCCTTTCCAAAATAAGACTAAAACTAATAGATCATGGCTAAAAACCTGTTTCATTAGCAGTAAATCAGTATTTCTTGATCCTGCTAAAATTGGGAGTTCTAGTTCATCTAGATCTCTGCTATGTCAGGGGACAAATTGGAAAGAAGCACCCTTGGCTCAAGAGCTTTGTGTACAAAGATGACTTCATTTCAAAGAGTTCCTGTCAGAAGAGACGAGCACACCATTGTTCGTCCTTATTAGGTAATGCTTAGGAAAACTGCTTTCCTTTAACTATGTTAGAAGCCTCAATAGAAGTATCAAGGAAGAAAATCTGTACTCTGGTTCTCTGCAGATTTCACCCCTAGATGAATAGCAGACAAGTTATAGCAGTGATGCCTGTCCATAGGCTTCTCTTTAAAGACTTACGAGAAAAATCTCCATGGCACCAAGATATGCAGTTGGGCAAAAAGCAACCACTATGTTTTCCCCTCCAGCAAGTGCCCCAGGATTCCAGTAATGTTTGGGAAGAGTCTGATCTCCTGCTAGATTACTTCAAGAATTTTTATTTCACAGCGCTCATAGGATGACCCTACGGTCAGAGTTTGAGCTAGATGACCTACTGCTGGAGTACTTGGACTGAGGTCTTTGTAATAAATCTTTCCCAGACAAAAACGACTCAGAAGAAATGAAACTAATGCTCTCAGGGCCAGGCCAGCCAGTGAAGGAAACATGAACCTTGCAGGCCAGGTTAGAAAAGCAAGAATATTCGAAACTGAAGACACCTAGTTTTAAGATGAGCAAACAGGAAATGACCAAAGCAAAGATTCTTGCTGGCCTCCACAGCAGGAAGCTGTCCCATCTCCATATGAAATGTGATTGCTAGTGGCTGTCTGCCAGGGATGGATGCTCTGCATAGCCTCGCAGTCACGTGAAGAGGGACTACAGCACCACTGAGTGCATCAGAGGCTGCAGCTGTGAGAGTTCAGTGCATCGCCCAGTCAGGGCAGCACAGGGGCTCTTGCAGAACTCCCTTCAGTTGATAGGCAGGGAATAGACCTTTCATATGTAGGTAAGACCGGAAAAACATCAGCATTTTATTCTCAAAATAAGTCTCACTCAGATAGCTTAATTCATTTGCCCACACATGCTAGTTAGTGCCACGAGAGGCCTTAGGATATCCCTAGAATATCCCTCGCCTTCAGCAGTTGCACTTCGGAAGTACAGAGGTTTCCCGCACGTGCAAGCAGTGAACCCTGCTTCTCATGAAGGCAAATCATTAGGTTGGTTGTAACATCATGAAGAGGTAGTTCTGGTTTTGCTTTTGTAGCTGTCATGATTGCTGCTACCCAAGGCCTCTCTGCATCACCCTTTCTTGTGAAATCCAAGCTTAGCAGTCTTGACATTTAAATAATCAGTGATGGATCTGAGTTAACCTAGAGCAATATCTTTGAGATGTGCAAACTGCTTCCTTCATTTCAGTTGGGAGATTCTGCAGTACCATTTCTTTTACAATTATTTTATCAGTGAGTTTTTTCACCCTTAGTAGCTAGTAGCTAATGACTTCTTTTTTTTTTTTCCTTTAAAATTAAAAGTTGAAATTTGGGAGCATAAATCCTCTGGACAAGCTGTCAGTATGTATTCGCTATTTTAAAACCATGCCAGTGCTATGATATTACAGTGTTGGGTAGGAGAGAAATAATTTGAGCATCCTTTATCGCACATCATTGAATCTTAAGAATCTCAGTGGCACAGCCTAAGGTCTTCCAAAATCCCTACCCAGTGTAGACAGCAACATATTGCTTCTTCCTCCTAGGGAAGAAAATATGCATCAACCCTGCTGAGATATAAACATATGGTTCTAACAAATCCAGGTACTTGAAGCATAATGTTTAAACACTGAGGTGATGCTGTAGGATAGTGATTCCAAAATAACTTGCATTGTTTTATAGGGTTTTTTTTAAAAAAAACTTTTGTTATTCCCTAGCAGTTAAACTGATGCCTTCATCAAATAATTTTCACAACCAGACAAGCATCATCTAGAAAGACAAAGATCTGAAGCAAATTAATTATCTACTTAATGTATCTCTTTGAGGGCAGAATAGAGAACAAACTGAAAAAAAAACATGAGCATAATTGTCCTATAAAGGGTTAGTCAACTAAAGAGATCCTCATCTATCAAGATACTTATTTTATTAGGTGAAGATATTCTATAATATGTCTGGAAGATTACTTAGAATCATTTTCAGATTGTACCATAGTTTTGCTCAGAGAGGAGCATCCTGGTAGATGTCTGAGGAACAAATAGAGAATATAAAGATTTTTCTTAAAAAAAAAAAAGATTTGGGTAAGATGTTTACTTCTAAAAGGTTAAATATCATCTATTTAGGAAAAAAAGTGAATTTTGATTATACACAACCAAACCTGTCTTCACACCCATCTCAGCTTGCAGCTAACTCTATCATCACTCTACTGGCTTCCATATTCACCTCCAACAACAAGATATATTCCAACTGAAATCTGCACCCTAACCTCAAAATCTTAGCAGTGATCTCCTATCCTCATATACTGAAACATCTGAATGACACATAATACATGCATTTGGGATTTAACTCTTCTTAAACTACTGCTTATGATTTTTGTCAATAACAACATTGTAATAGCATGGGAATTTTATTAGCAGTTAAAGGAAAAAGTGAAAATCTGAAGGAAAATCTGAATTCTTGGTCTCAGCATTCCCAAACCAAGGAAATATTCTCTAAACTCTGTAGTTCATTATCATGATAGAAGACTCATAGTTCACTTTTGAAATATTGTTTTGTTTAAATATTCTGAATTAAAGTTTGGTTGTCACTGTGAAAAGCAATCCATAAGAAATATTGCAGAACAGCAGTGAACCAGGGACCAAAACGGATTGACACCACCACCCTAAGGTGCAATATTACATGATGTAAGCTGCTCTCATTTGTTTTATCTTGCGGGTGTCACCATGAGAACTACATTGCAGTTTTAAAAAGTCATCAGGTTCATCTTAGAGCAGAGCTTCCCTCATATGTAAAATATTTTTATATACATGTTCTCCAGACAAACAACACAAGTATAAACAACATCTCAGGGACAAGAATATGAGCAGCCTCTGTGCGACGAAGGCCAGGTGCCAGGATGTTTTCAACTTCTTATAGAAGACAAAAGAGGGGAAAAAAAAAAAGGGAAATTTTCCAATAAAAAAGGTGTGAGAAAAACTATTAGTTCTTCCCTAGATGTCATTTCTTTTCCATAAAAATGCCACTAAGAAAACAGAAAACTGCTCAGCATTTATATTTTCTGCTTTGCTTTTTTTTTCCTATTACATTGAGACTATTAAAATATAAAGGTTAAATACTCCCAGTACACTGAATTCCATAATACTGTACCTATTGAATCCTAATGTGTCTGTTACCCTGTCTTACCTTGGTTTCTTCATTGTTCCCCCTGCCTTGCAATCCACATACTCACCCTATCTGCAATATATTGTTGAGTACCTCTGTTCTCCCTGTGATTCCAGACATTCCTCTATTTTTAATTCACTAGCGCTTCTGGGGACAACACAGTACTGATGCTTTAAGAATTAAGAATCTCATGCTGTTCCCCCTGAAGTGAGTGGTAAAATTTGTAGCTCCAGTTTAAATTAGTAGAAGAAGATTCAAATTGTATCACCGTATATCTACACCCTCTATCTGAAGGTGGTGTACTCAATTAGCTAGATAAACCCACATCAAATCCAAAAGCTGAACCAAAAGCTATGCAATTACAAGTGATATCACATATCTTTCACCTACAACACAAGCCCAAAAGCAACCTCCAACCCTTCAGGATGGCATCATACAGTTTGCAAGAGTTCCAGTGGATTGCAGTTCTTCACTGAACTTCAGTTCTTCAGTTATTCACTGAAATGATAATTCTGTCTTAACCTCTCAAACTACTGATAATTCTACCATTTTCTCTGTCTAGGATTTACAGCTTCCTTCGATTCCTTTAATCTCTTTTTCTTCTTACAGTTTGCATGGTATCTTCATGATATCCTACTCTTCATCTTTCTCACGTTGACTAGAGTTCTATCTTTCCTCAGTATTACTATTAAGAAAGCTTTTGTACAGTCTTCTACTCTGCCTCTTTTTATTACTAATTTTTCTTTTCCAATTTCTTAATATTTCCCTTTCCAGGTCCTCCTAAAGATGACAATGAAGACACCAATAACCCTCTGTTCTCTTGCTCTCCTGATAATCTAGCCATATCTTCCTATCTCTTACCATGTGACAGTCCATAATCTTCATCTGCCTCACAGACAAGTTCCTCATAGCCTTTAGTAAAGCTTCAGTTTCCTCATTGTGTTTCATTTGTTTTTGAAATTCTTCCAGTTTTCCCAATTTACTGTACTTTTCAATATTGGCTCTACAGAAAATACTGCCATTTATACTCACAAAAGTGCCCTCCTCTTTATGCACTCTCTATTCTCCATCAAATCTCTCTTCAAAATCAATCTCTTATGGGTGTTCTGTGACCAGTGTTGATTAGGTACAACACAGTCCTGACCTATCAGACAGTGCAGTGGCAAGTATGATTTTGTGATGCATCTTGTAAGTGCTCTCTACCCTACCTCCATTTGCTGGGATCAGAGCTACTGCTTCACTCGTTATAGCTTTCCACAGCAAAGTCTTTTTACTGAATTATCTGAGTTTTGAAGAATCGATTGCTTAGTGCAGAAGGATACAAGTTATCTAGCCCACAAATTTCAGGGAAAAAAAAAAAAAACACTGAAGCACTGTGGACTCTTGTCCAGCACTAGAGAGCCAAAGTTATGCTAATGTAGGACAAAAGATGTGCAGAAAAATCTAATGAGGTCATTGCTAAAAAAACACACTTAAACTGTCTGTCAGGGAACACATTCGCAAAACACACAGCAAAATGTACCTTCTTCAGGATCTTTAAGAAAATGCATAAATTAGAATGTGTCTCAGACCAAACTATTTGCCTTCTTAAAGTGTGGAGCGCTATTAAATGCAATGACTCTGTTGACAGGATTATGGCAAGTGGCCACTGTGTTTATAATCAGTAGAGACAAACAGGTTAGAATTTACAGGGGGAGTTTAGGAGTATCATAGCATTCCTCAGAAGCATTTGTTGGCATTGTCTACACACCAGACTGCATAAAAAGAGGAAGGCTGCCTGGCTAAACACGCTCTTGGTGCCTAAAAAGAATCACAGTTGTACTCCATTGTATGAAGCATACCTCCTCCTTTAATATATTTTCTTAAAAACAAAAGACCGAAATGGCCCTCACTCCACTCACCTATGTCTTTATTATAAAGTTTGCCCTCTGTATTGGCCCCTGTGCATTAAAGGATGAGAAAAAAACAGCAAAAGTTTGTAACACAGTGTAGCAAGAGCTAGTTTAATTTATACTGAATAGTCAATACTGAAGATTTTTTTGAACAAACAGCCATGGAGGGATCATCCAATTCCAATATCTGCATAAAAGCACCCCAGAACAGCTTGGTTGCCCCATGAGCAGATGTCTAGTTCTACCTGGAGTGTCTCATGTGACACTAGAAATCCCAAGGCAGGTGACATGGGACCTGTGCAGGAGCTGTGCCCCTCTACAGTCTCAGCTATCAAACAGCTTTAGATATCTCTGATGGAAAACTCAGTTGAGTCTTCAGTATCTGTAGAGATGTGTAGGTAATACTAGTTTCCTCTAGTTGTAAATGCTGAGATAACCTTATTTCTTAAATGATGTGATCTGTGTGTGAAGACAGAGGCTATTTTGCTCTTTTCAAATTGTTTTAGCATTTGATTGCAATACATATGTTCTTCTTTCAGTAGCAATTTTAGATTGCTCTAAACAAGTTAATTGTATTTCACAACACCCTTGTGCATTAGAGAATTATTAATATTCTTATTTTGCAGTCAGGGAAAAAGAGAGGAACAGGCAGATTAAGTGACTCTTCAGAGGTTAAACGGTAAATCACTGGCAGAATCTGAGGAAGATCCTGATTCTCCACCAGAGCTTGATTTCTCCACAGACCATTAATTCCCACACTAAATACTGAGATGATGATAAATGTGTGATCTTCGGGTCCTAAACTG
Source organism: Tinamus guttatus (assembly GCF_000705375.1). The sequence goes on along the minus strand of NW_010588923.1, from coordinate 334,171 downwards.
CAGAAAAGAATCCTACACAAAAGATATCTTTGTGAAAGGACATGGGTAGCCCTATCAAAACTTCAGAGTTCCAAATGGTCAGTGTACAGACACACATACAGCTAAAAATTCTAAGGGTTTTGACAAACTGTATCATTGCAGGGAACATATCGTCAGAGCAGAGTTTAAAATTGGACTCTTTCATCTGCTCATTAAAAACATCAACAAGATAAACACACCTTCCTTGGAAAGGACATCTACCAGCAACCTGCAAGTCTTGGCATTTGCGGTCTTGGGGCAAATACTTTGGGCTAATTTCTGAGCATATCGGAAAGAGTCCTGTCTATCCTTCTGCAAGACAGGAAAATTCCTCCTAGACAAACAAGACAAATTAACATTTCACTTTAGAAAATCAGCTCTTTGAAGAAACACTTTCAAGGCTATTTTCACATAATCTTAAAGTGTTCTTAAAACCATCTTTTGCCATTGCATAAACTGGAGCTTAGCTCCAATATGTGTGCCATTTCAGTGTTTTTTTCTCCAAGGAAACAGCAATTTAAGCAAATAATAAGATAATAACTATATTGTTGTAATATCCAAATGTTTCAGTCAGGATGAGGGACCCAAAGTGTTTTAGGTTCTGTATAAAAATATATGTGCAAAGAGTTTATAAGCTATTTTAAATGAGGGCAACAGGTTGGTTTAACAAATAGTGGGAGGAGTGTGGGCATAAGAAACGATGAGGAAAACAATTACAAGAGTTACTGTCTTCATGGGCTGCTATAAATCCAGACTTATATTCAGAGACAATTAGGTGGGAATTTGTATAATATATGAAACCAAAAACCTGGTCACTCTCTATTTTCAATGAGAACTGGATTGCCTGAATTATCCCAAATGAAAGAATCAAAAATTGTGAGCAGTTGATTAAATATTTTATGACTATACATCCAGGCTGATATTCTCTTTTATACAAATCTCAGCCATTTAAAAAAAAAAAAATACACGAGGCCAGATAGCGTGAGATGCTGTACCTTACTCAGGTATTCAATGACTTTTGGGATGGAGTTTGATCAGTTTAGGAATGGAATTATATAGTTCGATTTCATGGGGTAGTAGGAGAGTTAACTGTATTCCAGGTTCATGAAATATTGCTTTATCTAGAAAGCACACACAACACATACAGGAACAACACAAATATTCTCCATACCCAAGATGAGTGGGTACCACACAACAGAATAAAAGCACAGTTCAGCCTCTATGCCCTATCATTCTTGAGAATGATCTAATGGCTGAGAAATTAACCTCCAATTAGCTGTCTGTCAGACACCATCCCTCATGTCAATTCTCCTCCTTTAAACCTGTACTCTCCACAAAGGCTTTCTATGGTGTATTGATCTTTGCTGATGTGAACTGAGAATACCGGTTTTATGCAAGAAGCTATCAGGCTCTAACCTATTTATCTACCTAAATATTTATAGTACTGCCAGCATTATGGAGTTTGAGCATTAATTCATTTCAATGACCACCATTCTGAGCTGAGTTCAAACCCAGCAACACCATCAGTCCCAAGCCAGTCATATCTCCACAAAAAAGTCCCTGGTCTTTAGAAAATGTGTATTGTCTCTAGAAAATATTGTCTGGAATAACCTACTCTAAAACAATCTTTGAGGATACCATAGCTCTCTTTTACATCTTAAGATTGCTGGTTTCCTTGCCAGAAACATCAGTTGATTTACTTCAACTACTTTTAGTACAAGTAAGCAAACAAAATTCATACTAGACAAAACTGTGTAAACCACGGGTATTCTGTCTGACAACCAGAACACGGCAGTATCACACAGTCACACAATACACACTTGAATGCCCAGGTATCTGAGAGTGAAGATTAACTGGACATGTGTTCTGCTTTTAAGAATTAGGGTTGCTTTTATCTTTGTCCTAGATTGTCCTTTGTGCCAGATTTCTATATGTGGATCTTTGTATCTAACTTCAACTCTTGCCTTCAAAGATATTATAAACTATATGAAACATAACATCATTCTTCACATGTACATGTAGAACAAATTATATCCATGATTGTATTCATTCATTCATTTCATGGTTCTAGTATTTTTGTTTGCTAAATGTTTGCTAACATTTTTATCTAGGTAAATACATTCGTGTTTCAAGAAAAAACAAAGGAACTCTCATCTACTGTGTCTTCTACCCACACCACTAATTCTCCAGTGGAACTACGTGTGTATAATGGCATATGACTGTTCATATGTGGATTAAAGTGCTGGACCTTAGACCACTTTTCCTTGCCAATGTGCCTTGTCCATGCCACAGATTTTTATCTATTTCCCAAGTCCCTCAGGGAATTAGAAATTAGTAATTTTTGCTTCCTTCCTGGCTATACATTAACACCCTTTCCCCCCAGCTAATGAAGTCAATACACTGAAGAGAAATAGCAGTCAGGATTCTGCAATCCTTAGCAGGGATTTATCTCAGCAGAAAGGAAACCTGCTGGATTTTGAGGTGTTTTACCTGTTTCAGTACACTGAGATTTTGGATACATTGGTAGATTGTGACTAACCACCTGTTGGATCCACATGCTTTAAAGCTGACTGCCAAGAACAGGAGCTATACACAGAATGCCATCAGTGGGGAACAGGTTTTTTTTCAGTAAAAGGCATTTTTCGATACATAAAATGAAATAGAATGAAGCAACAGCAAACACAAATTCACAAAAGCAGTTGGGAAAAGTAGGTTTTCCATGTAGGATTTTGATCATAAGTACAGAGTTACTAAAATTGTCAAATCTCCGTTAGCGACACTGCCCATGTGCTCATGTGAATTGGAGGCTTGCATGCTGCCTTCAGTCTCCACCTAATTAAAGATGTAGTGGGGTTTAATCAAAGGCTAATTGTGTACGTACAGTATTCAAATACCCCATCTGATCTGCTCAGCATACAGATGTCTATCCTGCCGTGTCCTTTCTACACAAGAAGAAACTATTCATAGTATTTCATTTTTGTAAGTAACAGGGCATGGAGGATGACAAACTAACCACTATAACCAAACCTGCGAAACAAAAATTCATAATCAAAGCCCATGTTATCACTAGATGCTTCCTGCAGTCACCGTCAGCAGTTCTGCTGCAAAGCTGAGTATATGGCTTCAACTTGCTCTGCTCTTGTACTGATGCTCGGAAATATGACACACCGTATACGAATTGCTGTTGAGGGGGAGGGAAAGGGAGGACTAAGTTGCTTCTTCTGCAGGTTGTATACGAACCTCCTCCCCCTGCCAGAAAAGGAGAGTATTTCATTATGGTTTATTTTAAAACACCACTTGGATCATTTTACTGAAAACCACTGCACTGGCGTAAATCTCCCTCCACCACCACCCGAGCGCACTCCCCAGGACAGGCTCCAAATCTCACTACAGAGTTAATCAAACTACCCACTTGGGCTGATCAGCTGTTAACAGGACGGAGTCAAGAGTTTAAAGGTCCCTTTGGGCTCCGTTATTTAATGTGTCTTTTGTATTGGCCCCACTACAGGCTATATTGTAGCAGCATTTTGCTCCAGTCACTTGCCAACAGACATTTGCCATGGAGAAGCCCTGAGCAAGCTGGGCTCACATCCGTGTCCACCCTGACACCACCCAGTTAGCAGAGACAATGATCACGGGAAGCAACAAAGGAGCCACAGATAAAACAAAACAAACAATGCGCTGTGCTGGAGACTACAGCCACCCCAGGCAAGTGTGCCAGGGATATTCGCAAGTAAAAGGGAGGGCAGGGAGGAGAAACAGCAAATACAGAAGTATAAAACTTGCATCTAAAGCAGGTTTTGCCTATGCACCCACCCAAGCCTGCATCCGAGGAGCATTTTCTAATGCACTGCCAGGACTGAGAAAGACTGAGAGCAGTGCACATGGGGAGCAGATGAACAGCCCGCGTCCCCTCCCATCTGGAGTCAAATAGTCTCCCAGAGTCACTAGGCAAGAGGAATAATAATAAATTTTATTATTATAGCAATAATAGTAACAGAGAATCACCAACCTTGAGGATCCCAGTTCACCTGTTTTCTTGGAGTCTCGATTGGAAATTTCATCGCTTCCTTTTTGCACAGGGAGGAAAAAATAAATAAATAAATTCCCAACCTTCCTGTCTCAATGCTGCAGTCAAACAAATTAATTTCAAATTATAGGGAGCCTGCGCTGTTTGACTGAGGGGAACTGGTGGTTGCCAAGGAAAGAAATACACAAATAAATCAAGGAAGGTGGAGAGGGGAGGGAAGGGGAGGGCAGTGGAGGGTTCTGTACTGGTGAGGTGAGGAGGGATGCGGGCACTCGGCGGAGAGAGGTGTGGAGATGCAGAGAGGAGCAGGGAGGGTGTGGGGAGCAGCGACAGGGCAGATAGAGATGGGCAGCAGCTCTGGGGCACTGCTGGCTCTGGGGAGGCTCCCAGGGCTCTCTCGCCTGGTCCACCTGCAGATGTGGGGTGGCAGGGGCCGCTGCTGCCCAACGGCTGTGCCCACCTGAGGGGGCAGCGGCGCTGGAGGAGCCCCTGCCGCCCAGCGGGCGCCTCCCACACGCACACGCGCTCTCGGCCACCCCAAAAACGAGCCCACCTCAGCTCAGCCCCAGCACTAGGGGGGCAACAAAAGTCATCCATCCGGGGCGAGCCGCAGCCGCATGGCTGGGAGAGCCTGGGGGCACCCCGGCTGAATGCAGCAGCCGCCTGGCTAGCGAGGAGAAAGAGGAGGAGGAGGAGGAGGGAGCCACCCTACAGCTTTGGAGGGAATTCACTGAGCCCCTCTCTGCACTGGCTTAAAAAGGGGGTGGGGAGAGGAAGGTAGGGAAGAGGCTGCGAGTCCCTTTGTAAGAGGAGGTCTCGCTGGGTGCTCTAGGGAGGGGACGAGAGCGGAGGGAGGAGGCTCCCACTGGTACTTACTGGGTATCCTTCCCTGGAGGAGGATGCAGGCTTGTTTGGCGGAGTTTGCAGCCAGAGACACGCTCAGCCAGCTACTAGCAGCAGCAGCACATGGCAGGAGCACAGCAGCATCCAGAGCCTCCGCAGCACAGGGGGAGGGGAAGGATGGGCAGAGGGATTGGCAAAGCCCACGCAGCGTGGGGCAGCCCTGGAATCGGGCACCCTGTGAGCAAGACTCCTGCCCCTTTTCCCTTCGTGTTCACCTCAAGCCAAATCCAGGCAGAGTCAAGAGACGTGGTCTCCCTGGGGGGAAGGGGCAGGAGGACTAAGAGGGAGGCTCAAGGAGTCTCTGTGCCCTCCTAAGCTTTCAGAGGCTTGGAGGAAATGGAGGACACTTGGCTTCTAGTTTTGGCCATTTTTCAGGTACTCGCTGTTAGCCATCTTCCTCCTCACACTCCCGCTTCAGGTGAGGATGCTTTCTGCTCTCAAGTCCAGAACAGGCTGGTACCGGTACTATGTCGGAAATGTCTCTAGCTCAAGACACAATATTTGCCTCAGGCCCCCTCTCTTAACCAGGAAAACAAAACCCCAGCCCCTCGGGACTGAAAGGAAGAGTATGTGAGGTTAACCCTGTCCTGCCTCCTCGCTTTCACCGTGGAGATGAGCTCACTGCATGAAGGAGAAAATTGCGTGGGATAGTTTGAGGGAGATACCCCAAAATTCACAGGGGTCATGTGTCAGTGACCCATATCAGAGTCAGCCCTGAGATCAGGACCTTCTGAATTTTCAGGAAACTTAATTGTAAGCTAAATCTACTCCCTAAGGAAATTTTCTCCTTCCTTTTGCTCATAATCTATTTTTGCCCAGTTACCCTCTCTATCTGTCTTCCTCTCCCATCTGTTGCTCAGATATTAGTTAACTGTGAGAAAGGGTGAAATCTTCTCTGGTGAAAAACAACGTAGTTTGAAGTGTTTTTGCTCTCCTCGGGAATCTCTTATGTGGAGGTTAGCACACTGTTTTTGTATCCACATTCAGGAGCTAAATAAATGCACAAATTCATGCTTGCCCCAAGTCTTTGTTCAGTCGTAAGCAGGAAGAGCAGATCAATATTAGTGACTCCACTTTTTATACGTTGGTGGTGTGCAATAATATATTTTGAAGGAACTCGAAGGAAGTAGTGCAGCAAGTTTTCTTGGGGGGAGGTGCTGCGTTGCTCTTCTGTCCTTAATCCAAGCACCCCTGTGGCTCTTGTTTTGTGCTGTACAGGAGGAGGCGGGAGAGGCTGCTGTAAGGGAGGACATGGAGAGAATGATAATGAGCCCGCTCAGTCACACGTGAATCTGAGATGAGAGCAGTGATGACACCAGGAGCATAAGGTATTTTCTTTACAAGCAAACCATGATGCATTCTGAAGAGGCTTCGGGATCCCTGTTGACGTTACTTCTGCAAACTGGAAGGAAGCAAAATTTAGTGTAGACTTTGCTAATTGTTCTATGTGATTGCTTGAATCATGATTGGGAAATACTTTCATTATTCTAGCAACCAAGGAAGACTTTAAAAAAGACTTCTCAATCCAAAAAAAGTCACTTGTCAAATGTGCATCAATAAAGGACTGTTTACATGACATATATATATATTTGTATATGTAATGCATAACTTTTTCTCTGCATTCAAAATAATTTTCTGTTTACTGGTATCTTGCTTGTACTTTACTGAGAAAAAAAACAACATATTGTCATATATAATTCAATCACAATGATGACCAGCAACTGATGAGGAGAGTTTCGTGCTGCAGATATCTGTCCACCGGGAACTCACCTGAGATCATCAACCTCAAACAGGCTAAAGAAAGGGCAACAGAATTTCATTTCCACTAACATAAGCAGGAAATAACTATATGGCCTAGAGATGAAATCTTCAGGTAGTTTATTAAGAAGCCTTTGTAAAAAATAGACCCCGATCATTATTGCTTAAAGAAGAATTTTCATGTGGCCATATGAATCTTACTGTTATCAAACTGACCACAGGGAGACAACTCATATTTGTTTGACTTACACTACCATAAAAATACTAGAGCTCATTATAATGACACAGTATTACATTCCTGTCTCTTACATATTCTTATTAATCGCATATCTCCCCAAAGTACCTGTAAGCTCTACACAAACATTTGTCCTGGCTCCAGCTGTATGGTTTAAAAACCTGTGGTAAACGAGTTTTGCTCCTTTAAGAATACTACCAGGTACAGAAACGTAGGATATCAAATAATGTTGCAATTGTTTTGCAGTTTTTTACCATGTTATGATCATGGAAATCTTGCTCAATTATTTCAATGCCTCAGACTTGCTGTTTTTATCCAGTGGGCCAATTTATTCCCAAAGTAACTCATTTAAAACCAATGAGGCTACTCCAGAGATGAATTTGGCACAACGAGTGCATCTCTCCCAGACAGCACAGCTGTTGCATAGAAACGTAACTATTATCTTATGCAAATAAAGGCCTTTCACCCCTCAGTGATGTGGAATTCTCATGATAGGGAGAAATGGTGCCTTTAAGCAATAGTGTTTCAAGCTGTTATTCTGTCAACTTTTATAAGCTAAGTGTACGCAGTAATGTTTAATATTTAAATGGGAGACCACCAAGAAAAAGCATAAATATGACATGATCAATCTAATAAGAATTTTCAGGACTTGACTTCATACTGGTAATTTATCAAACTGATTTACCTAAATTCTTTCTTTTTGTTTATGGCTCATTGTTGAAACTGAGTGGGTTCAGAGTTGGCGTTGGTAGAGAATCAATGCCTGTGACCATCAGAACACAGCAGACAAGAGGCTTTCTATTTGCAAGCCATTTCGTTGACAGAAGACTAAATTGCTAAGTGCTCTTTTATTGTTCATTAGTAATATGACATGAGGGATTCAGAAGCTGTTCTGATGTAACTCAAAGGAAGTCGCAGTAAAAAAAGAATAAATAGAGCCTATACCTACTTAAATTCAATGAACAAGAATGGAAAGAAAAGCACCAACAGCACACAGAAATCACCTGAAACTTTTATGTTCCGTTTCTTGGATGCACTGAAGAAATGACACTTGGTTGGACAGACACCTGTGGCAGCCTTTCTGTCATTGCTTTGAAATACTCATGAATATAATCATGAGTATATGGTTGAATATAAGGTTTTCTGAAAACTGAAAGTTCTCGTTTTCAAGATTATTCTTTATTCAGATTATTGCCACAGACGTGCTCTTATTTACACTCAGACCAGGAAAGCCAGAGGAAACCAAGTGAACTGCATTCTGCTCTTTATATTCTATTGACCCACCCTTCAGTACAATGAATTTGAACAGGATTCAATGTAGAGTCCTTTCATAGCTCTTTACTTTCTAGGAAGCCTTCTGTCTAGGAAGACCTTTTCAAGCCTTCTGTCTAGGTTAGCCTGAAGAACATTCACCTTTGCCAGAACAGTTTTCAGAAACCGTAATCTAACTAGGAATCAAGAGATAAAATACAAATCAGGACTGCTATGTACTGTGCAGGAAAACAACAATCTGCTACTTTTTAATAGTATTATATGGTATGACATTCCTTAGCAGTTGTTAAATGCCTGTATATAAAAAAAAAAAAAAAAAAAAAAAAAAATGGCTCTCCACTCATTTAGGGGCAAATCCAGGGAACAGTAAACATAATTCTTATTGCCAGAAATAATTTCAATGAAATCAGTGAGAATACAACAGCTCAGTAATAGCCATTTCCAGGTTCATTTTCTCAAATCTGACCTTCAACAGCCTGGCTGCAGGATCTTTGCCCAGGAACACTACACAGAGTAGACGGTAGATCCTCCTTTCATGTCTTAACATATTATTCATATTCCCAGCTACACTAGAAGTGATCCTCCCCTAAATGCCAAAACTGGAGAAGGGATACCTGGTTCATAGTCTGTAATCACCTTCTTCATTCTCAATCCTTTCCTGGTAACCATTCTTCCTTAGCAAGACTCAAGCTTTTAGACATTCCCTTTCTTTGCATAGCCAGCAAGGACTCTGGTAGAGTAGGTACCTCACATTTTAAAATCTGCCTGAGGGAAAAAAAAAAAGTATGTGTGTATTATTAGTATAATAGTAATAACATTTTTATAATTAAAAAAAAAACTATCTTGTCAAAGGGCAGTATTAACTCAAGCTGCATAGTATTGAGTCTCTGTCTGAACCCTCTTACATCTGTTTCTCATTAGTTTAATTTAACTTCAGTACAATTACTCCTGAATCATAGTCACAGGAGAATTACAATCTGGCCCTTAGTTTTTCCATGATGTCTCTGAAGAATCCTCATAAGATCAAAGGCTGATATCTGACAAAAATAGCAAGCCTATTAATAAAAACAAGCCTCCAGCTTCATTTTATAGCAGTGCAGTCCTCTTCTCGTGTCATTTTTGTAAGATTTCTCATGAGATAGATATATGATGCTACACCTGAGCAGACTGATAACTGTCCTCTTTATTAAACAGGAAATTTGGGGTTGGCTTCCAGTGATACATGTGTTTCTTTGGCATTCACACCACTGTGAGTGTCAAGAAAGGAGGGGCACACAAAGAAGGCAGCTCAGGCAGTTGGAGGCTTCAGGACCCTGGACAGTCAGAAGCTCCCTAAGAGCCTCGCGCTAGAGCAGGGCAGAGCCGGGAGGCCTTGGGCTCTGCCTGCTGAGTTTACTCTCCTCCGGGCTCTCTGTTCAGATGCAGCATCATCTGCCTGTCTAGAGTGTCTAGGTCTGCCTGCCACTCTCAGTGAATTTAAAATATTGTTATTCTAAAAGATTTAGCTGCAGAGACATTACAAATTGTTACAAATTACTTTTTTTTATGCGTACAAACGTGTTTACAAATCTCATTGGCACCCAAGGGTGTAAGAAGATACAGAGGGAGCTTGTGGGAGGTTGATCATCTGAGAGAAATACAGAATGCAAGAAACCATGAATTGGAGCCTTCTTGGGACATGGACTCTCTGAGTCTCATGTGCTCATGTTACACGTCTCTTATGAGAGTTTAGTCTGCCAAGGCAGTGTTGTATATGATATGGAAACTTTGCAAAATGAAAAAGCAGCAGGCACACGGGAAGAGTAGTACACAAATATGAACAGGGAAAATAAGAGACAGTAGATGAAGGAGTGGGTATGGGGAACACACTGACAAAATTATGGGCAAGCAAGGTATTGAGTTATCGAGGTAAAAAGAGAATAGGAGAAACCAAGAGCCTATAATATGAATAAAGGATTGAAGCATAGACGGCCTCGAAAGCAAAAGTGTAAGGATAATTGGGATGAACATAGACCCTTTAGCCTGAAGGCAGAATGGGAGATAAGTGAGTGGAAGTATTTAATGCACTGCAGAAATGTATTAAATCACAGCTGCACATGCTGTAGTTACCCAAGGAGTAGTATAAAATTGCACCATTTGAGTACATCAAGGAAAGTAGAATCAAATACTGTGTTTTGAGGTATACTCTTCTTGCTCTAATGCTTATTTTTAATGCCTTCAAATGTAAAGAATACATTTACTAAACTTTGTACTTGGAAACATGAAGGAATACTGGGCAAGAGTTGAGATTATTTTCTTTATTGCTGTTTAGCCTACATATGTCCTACCTGATCTACAGGACTATTAGGACTAATCCAGCTCCATGTGAGAATGCATATCCCATATTCTTCCTGATCCTGCTTCCAGCAGACATGACAACAGTTGTATCAGCCAGTGCGGCAGGGGCTGTATACCCTGGAGAGGATAATGCTGGTCTCTGAAGCACAGTCTCACCACTCATTTCACTGAAAACTGCTGTTCCTTAGAATCAAATGTGCCACTAGCTGCAGCTGTTCTTTTCAGTGCTTTTCCACATGGTATATGGTCTAAGCAGCCTATTAAATCTGAGGATTAAAGTAACTATAGGAGAGTTAAAGTGGGGAGAAACAGCCTGTGCAGACACCATTCACTTTGACCAGTCCTCCTGTAGCTTTCAGTCATGCTTATTTCTTTTCTACTTTGAATAGCAAGGGAAGAAAGAAGCTATACCGAGCCCTTAAAGGGCTGACTACGACTCTTGCATTAATCATCATCAGTTTTATAGTACTCAGAAGAGCTTTACTACTTTCTAAATTAGGGAACAAATTTCTCACATAGCCCCTGCATAGTAAGTAGCTCTTCCCAAATATGAAAGCAATGGTATTTGGTATGGAGCTGTGGTGTAAGGAATGAAATGAAGCTACTCAGCTCCTACTCCTAGTCAGCTTCACTCCAAGTGCTTTCCTGCACCTCCCCTCACCTTTGTAGCTCAGGACATGCATTCCTGACGTGCATTTCCAGCCAGTCAGAAGCCAAACTTTCCCACTTGGTAGCTTAGCTGTTGTTTGAAAGGCTGACAGGCTGAATTGCCTAGGTCTCTATACTTGCCACTAGCACCTTCGGTGCTGGGTCTCTCAGGGGAAAATGACTTAGAAATAGGATGATGTTTCAAGCAAAATCAAATCAATAAAATATTATTTTGCTGTAGGAAACAGGGGGCAAAACTATGAGTGCAAATCAGAACTTAGAAGACAACTGTGTCAAATATTATAATAATAAACCAGAAAACTTAGCTTATGACAGACTTTCTCTATATATTAGCAAGGAAGTAAAATTATTCCTGCACTTCTGGAGATATATAGCACAACTGTAGGTGCATCTCCATCTGAGTTTCTACACAAATCATCCATATTCATATGTATATTCATGAATAAAAAACATAAATACAAACTTATGACTGAACTCTAGCAGACTCGGTAGAAAAAGCAATGAATATAAGAAATTCCTTCTAATGCATAATATCACCATTTACAACATGCATCTTGGTGACCACGTTCTCAATTTCATTAACTGTTTTGGGGTATTTATAACAGTGGAATTACAATTTAGAGATAACATGGAAAGATACGGCCTTGTTATTCCCAGTAAAGTGAGAAGCTCTCTGTGAATCAGGCGCTAGGTTGTTAGTTAGCTGATCTGCTAGAGCTTGCAGAGCTTGGGAGCCAACAGGTGACATGCATTTGCTTCTGCTACCTGTGAGAAGAAATGTGCCACAACATACAATTATAGCAAGCTTCTGGGCTACCTATCATCTCGTCTAGTATAAAGGCAAGGCAGAGATTATGTGAGTTCTTGAGCTTAACAATGAGGACAAGGGGAGGATATTGCACTGATTTACCATGTCTTTATGCTGAAGAGTGGAGAAGTGTAATCTGCATAAGCTTCCTACACTGATGGTAGCAAGTTCTCCACAAGTAACCTCCTTTAAACATTTACATTTTGACTGCACACATTCCTTGAGCCTTTTGCAGGGTAGTCAGAGATGTATCCTTACATCTCTAAAATAGGTACAGTTATTTCTATATGCAATATATAGAAGTCTTGAGCTTTTTACTTTGAAAGTCACAATATAAACTGCTATTATAATTTACAGTTTCACATTATATTTGTCTAAAAAGAGCCTGCTTAGTAGTTCTAAATTGCTTCTTTGCCAGACAAAATAATGGGATGCAGCTAATCTTGCTCCCAAAGACATAACACACTTGTTAAATAGTCAGATCAAAATTACCAGTACTATAAAATCCATGTACATCTCATAAACACTTTACCTCTTTTTTTTCATTAGGAATAAAAAATTTCACACAAGGCTGTCCACTAAGGTAAGTACCTCAGCTTCATTTAAAACATTTGAAGCAGTAAGGAGTATCAGAGACTGGTGTCTCTTTTTAATAGCAGCTGTGAACCAAAACTTTCAAAAGTGACAAGTTATTTTCCAAGCCCAATTGAAGATACCTTAGGAAAAACAGGTTTCACACAGGGCCGTATATTCTAAGAAAAAGATACCCTTTCAAATTGTCTCCAGCTGATCATCCAAAACATTAGGAATTCAAACCAATAAATCTTGATACATAGTTATAAAAGACTATGGCTCATGCTCCCAAAGGGAACAAGCAACAAGCTTCAATTAAGTCCAAGGCAAACAGGCTCCCAAATATTTTGTGGGTTTCTTTTTAAGAAAACAGCATGAACTCCATCAGGAGTATAATCGTGTTAACGCAATTAAAGAAGAAAGAGTTTAGCACAGAACTACGTTGCTAGTGTTTTGAGTAAAGAAAGCAGATCTAATGAATGAAGATCTGCTGTCATCTACACTCACAGTGGTAGAAATGTAGTCCAGGGGTATTGCAGAAGTGCACATTTATGGTGCAAGCTTTCTGCACACCAAGTTAGAACTCCAGGCAGATATTGTGATATAAACGTTGACAGAAATATGACTCTACTAACATTACATGTCTCTAAATATATAAACATGAGTGGAAGGTTGCCATTACAGGTCTGTCCTAGAAAGATCAATAAATTGCCTTTGCCAAGGCCTGCACTTGATATTTCAAGGAGAAACAATATAGCTAATCAAATTTTCTTTAGCCTCTTCCAGCTGAATATCTGAAAACACTCTACTAGAACCATGGAAACCTTTTAGAATAAATATTATTATAGCCATTTACAGATGAGGTAATTGGTGATCTTGCATCTCATCTAATTTCTTGCGAATCTTGAATAGAGTGAAGGAAAATGACATTCTCCAAAGCCAAACTACTTAGGCACAAAGAGGGGATAATTTTATGACATAAGATCTGGTACCAAACTGGTACACTGAACAACATTTTTTTTGTTAAAAAAATAATGTAATAATCAAGACATATTTATCTGTTACTATCATTTTGCTTTGAAAAATATACCTCTTATTCTAGAATTCCATTTCATACAAAATTTGCTGTGCATAAAACCACCCTTCCAGCTACCACAAAGATCAATGAATTATATAACCTGGCTATTTGAATTATAAAGCAGGATTTCCTATTACTTTCTGGAAATACAACATCATCCTTTAATTACAACTAATATCTCATTCTTGATTTTGTGACACTCCAAAAAGAATAAATCATAAAGAATCTTTAATTTTTCATTTTGTCTAAACTCAGAAATCTATACCTGCCAAATTATCCTTGTAAACCAACTTCATTTTCTCTTTCGTATAATTCTTTTTGTCTTTTCAGTCTTTATTCCATCTTTCTTGAAAAGCAGTGGACAAACTTGGATGAATCACACACATGTTCATCAAGGATCAGTTGTAACTTTATTTAATTACAAAGAAAACTTTTTTTGGCATTATTTTCTATGGTTTTTCACATAGTAAAGTATTTTATTTCTCTCATCAAGTTGTCTTACACTAAAACAAATGAGGTAACGTTTGGTGTTTGACTCTTGAGCATGTTTGCCTTGCTTCAGAGGCATGACCTCTTCATTGCAGCTAGGACTTGGGTTTGTTCTATTTCGTTCAGATTTTGGACAGATACTTAAATAGGATGTTTTCATTTGTTTTTACATATATATGTTTACAAAGCCACAACTTTTGAGATACAGTGAACAGGTGCTTTGTCATGATAAATCTCTGAGATTATGGCTGTTTGTCATAAAACTTTCCAAAATGGATAATATTTAAGTTCTGGCCTTGCAAATCATGTCACTAAGCTAAGGATGTATTTTTGGCCTATTTTATCTTCAGCCATCACATTCATTATTCATTAATTAGGGGTTAGCAATACAAGACAGTCAACTTCCTTTTGTTGGCATTCGTTTCTGATTCACACATAGCAGTAGGAGGAAATCCAGCTGTTGCAAACATTGGATACACAACAGTCTGACAGACCATAGCATCTTTAGAGCTGGAGAGGCTGCTATGGGAACTGGCTCTCTGTTTTCCAGTTGAAAGTAAACCTATATAGCTATACATTTCATTATTTGAGGGAATCAAATTTTCAGATCAGTGACACTGCAGCAGCCACAACACAATAGCATGACCTCCCTCCAAATAATGTAATCCTCAGAATCTACAAAGATCGAAAAGAATTGAAATTCTCAAAAGAAAAAAAGATTATCAGTGGCCAAAAAAATGAATGCAACCTAGCTCTATTTTCAGCTAATATCACCAACCGCAATCATTTTCCTTGCAGACAAAGGTAAAGCAGCAGGCTTGACATGGCTGAACTATTTCCATCCCCTTTTCTGTTTTGTAAATGAAATATTTCTGCAGTTGTCTGATTTATGCTAAAATAAACATTTTTTTCTTCAGTTGGTTCCACAATAACAAAGAAAAAAAAATCTCCATATCTGCAGATCTGATCACAAAGATCGAAAAGGAAGGCCTGTCCTCACCTCCACTTTTTTTGAACATAAGCACCTTGTTTGATATGTTGTCTTCCTTCCACAGATATTTTCTTCCCTCTAAAAGTTGTTAACATTGTGAAATTCAAGTACATATCATTTTAAGCTTGCATTAAGCTTCAATAAATTAAGTAACTTACAGTCTAAAATTGCTGTCTCCTCAATCCCTAGACTTAAGAGATAAGTGTACCAAACACCACTGAGAATTAAGAATGAAATTGCTACACCCTCAGCTTCAGCAAAGGGGGGTAACAGCTCCCTTCCCATACCTTGTGGTATGAATGTCAAGTTTTCTGCGTATTTACTGAAGAGTGGGATGCAGCAACTCAGTTCCTTGTGGATGAAGGTAAGAACATCAGTTGTCATGGCTCAGACAAAAAGGTCTTAGGCAACATGCAGGTTTTCCAGAAATTCCTTTAGGATCTGAGTAGCATGGGGAAGGGGAACAGCACGGCTAGCCGTAAGTAAATACCAAGCCAAGCAGAAGGTGGTACCAAATGACTGGGAAATTGTGAACATTTTATCTGTATCCTTAAAAGGTGGAGAAAATGATCCAAATAGTGACAAGACCACTAGTTTGATCTCAATACAGTTCAAAGAGTCAAAATACACTTTAAAGGAAAGTGAAATAAAGAGCATGGAATTAAATAAAAAGTGAAATAAAATACGATCAATTTTTAACAATAATAGTTTATATCACATCTTTCATTTTTTTTTCTTCTAACTAACTTCTTAAACAATTTTAATAGAGAGGTCCTTTGCTACTCATGTTTCAACAATGTGTTTGACATATTGCCCTATAGAAAATCTTGGAAAAGTTTTTATACTTCACTGTAAATTTTGAACAGTAAGGAGATTTGGAAATATTAAATGAACACAGAGTAGCTATGAGACATCAATGTGAAAGACTTGGAAAAGAAAGTTTATATCAATCAGGTAAAGATCTCTAGGAGAGATCTTACTGGAAAAGATGAAGAGAAAAAAATACTTGGGAACAGGGGGAATTAGGGGAACAGGAATGGGAAGTCTATAAGAACTGGATAGAAGAGCTTGCAGACGTGCAAGATAGGATGTAATATTGGCACAGCATCACTAGAGTATACACTGATCATGAATTTAAAGCTTTCTAGCTTTTTGAGGAATTAAATTCCTAAGCAAACATTTAAATAGGGATGCAAAAACAAAAGCACATTACTTTTAAGACAGAGCTTCCGTAGTTTATGGGAAAGATTTATATGACGTCAATGCCTGTCATTAATGAAACTATGATGGGACAAAAGACTTTTTCTATCCTCTCTCACAGTAAGTGATTCACTTACTGAGAATAAATTCACCTTCTAGTCTTGTTTGCTGTACTTCATTACACTACCCTTTCACAGCTACAGATACTGATGTTATTGATGTCTAATATTTAGAAACAACCTCTTTCTATTGGTTTCAGTGACACTACATTAATGATATCAAATATTCTGTCCTTAGAACATCCATATCATTCAATCTGTAGCTTGGGCATTTATTATTCAAAGGATATTCAAAGGCCTTACATTTCTGTTGACATGGAATACAGTACAAAAAGATTCTTCCCCAATATGCAGACAAGTGAACTAGCTCTAAGTGTCTCCACTTCTACTACTAACCATGAATCACATGAAGGTGATTTAGACAGCAACAAACTAAGAAGGCACACAACCCAGGGTACACAAGATCACAAAAGACAAAGCAATAAACAGTTCCTGGGAATCTTGACTCTTGTGTCTGTGAACAGTTCATCAAGCTGAACTCGCCTTCGTTTGTGGTGACACAACTTTTTATGGCCAACAAACTAACAAACAAAAACAATATAAAGAAAGTGCCTGGATACCAAATTTAAAAAGACTAAAACTGAGGTTCTGTTTAAATCCACTGGGCTTGAATATTGCTTCTCATGAAGCCCGTATTAACATACAAATTTGGTAAGTAGCAGGTGTTTTCCTTGGAAAAAAGTTTTAGCTAAAGGGAATTCCCAGACTGAGTAATAAAAGTGCTTATTGCAGTTCTTTCTATGACCTTTTTTTTTTAACTATTAATGAAGCGATTCTGAAGAACATATTACTCTCAAAGAATTTCAGCACAGTATTAAACTTCATACTCTCCATTTTGCTTCCTGCCATTTTCTTACCCATTGCTTTTTTCATATATTTTTACAAGCAGAAGAAGCAACAGAAATTGCTATTCTTTACAAAGCAAGGCCTGCAAAAGATTTTTTTAGTCTGTTTTCTTTATCTTCTCGTATGGAAAGCACACATGCAATATAGTACTTTTTCAAATTTAAATTATATGTGCGCGTAGTATTTATTTATTTGTTTATTTCAGTTGGGAATTTCAGCCTATTTCTATTAAAAGTTGCTTTTCACATTCATGCATAAAGTCATGCAGATACTGAAAATGCACCAAAGCACTGTGGCAAATCAGAGTGTATTTTTATTGTCTTTTATTGACAATTCTAAAGCTGCCCTTGGAAATTCCTTCTCTTGAGCTTGGTGAAGCTAGAGGATATTTCTCCTGAGCACATGAGATCCCATTTGTTCATGTGTATGGATTAATATACTGGTAGGCAAACATGAGCCAGCTGTTCACACAGGGCCCTCAGAGGAGGTAGATGGGCCAAAGGAAATGCCACTTTGACATTCTCCTGTTTGCCTACCACAGGCTGGGGAGCCACCAAAGATGCATTCTGACCCAAGCAGGACATGGAGTTGTGTCATTTATATGAGTCTAGTTTGAGTCCTAATTTTCTGCTCTTGAGCAAAATATTGAAAATCGGTGTTCTTACTTTTGTTAAGTAACTACTATGAGTAACATTTCCATGTGACACAACAGGTGTATCTCTCAGGGAACAAAACATTCCTTACGATCTAGACAATTGAGATCTGCCATTTACATAGTTTTTCACTTTCAAGTCCCAATTATTCTATTAACAATTGCAGTCTGCATTCTTTTCATACCTAATAGTTCAAGTAACATAATGAGAGCAGAACAGCTCTCAGCAGTTAGCTGAGGACAGTATTTCATGTATAAAGGACAGTATTTCATGTACAAGCCTCCCATCTGTAAACTTTCATGGGAACAGTAGATAAACAGAAAATGTCAGTGTGTAAGAATAAGCAGAATTTGAGACATCCCAGCTACTAGATTTTATATTAAAGCACAGAACAATGTATTGTACGTTTTATAGTTGCCTTTTTCCTTTGCCACATTCAAAAACACACTCCTATGCGCAAAGATAGATGCATTGTAAGAATCCATATAAAACTGAAGAAAATAATATTTAGAGAGAGTACATCTGCACAACAGCTTCCTGAAAGGGTTTTGTTAGTATTTATTCATACTTCAGGGGAGACTTTTTCTTCTCATTTGAAAAATAGTAAGGCAGTTTTATACTGCGTTCATAGAAATCTTAAGTCATTATATTACTATAATTACCCTAATCTTCCTTATCACATTCCCTCCTACTTGGAAGTTAGTATCCCTGCATTCTAAAAGATAGAGGATTAAAACACAGTTTTGAAGGCATAGACCATCTCCTCTTAATTGTTTCTACCTCATTTTTTCCAGTGGAGCCTTAGCCTTTATAAAAATCTCTGATCACTGCTGCTATACAAGCAATAACAAAATAACTCAATGTGCTACCATGAAGAAAGGGAAAGACTCTTCAGCCCCATCAATACATACAACTTTCATAGCATTTTGAAAACTGAAATGCTATTTCAAGACTGCACATGATGTTATATACCTATAAGGACCAAATGACCCAAAGAACACTCAGCACCATGCCAAGCATGAGGCAGAAAAGAACCTATCACCCCTTCTGCAAAAGTATACTTAAAATCCTCTTGTTTCCACATTACTTCAATCTGGTCTCTTCATTTCTCCCTCACACTCTCTGTGTGAAAGCTACTCCAATTGCCTGACACAGGAATTTCATAATTAGGTAACAAAAAACCCCTGCTCAGGCAGCCTGTTGAAATGCATTTAGAAAGTATTGCCTCCTCCAATGTCACAGGGAAACGTTTTTCTTTCTCAATAGTCATAGCAGGATGGATTGTGAGGTTAATGGGCTGAACGTGCCAGATGGGGATTGCTGCAAGGTAGCAGCAGCCTGCTGAGAAGCAGCAGGGAAAGGACTGGTAGGATGACACCCACGAGCACAAAGGGGTGACAAACCTGCACCAAGAAAGGGCACTGATGCCAAGCTCAAGAGATCAGTAATCTGAATAAGCACTCAGATAAACCCAGGAGATTCGTTTCCATCATTAAGTGCACAATGTGATGAAATTAGGGCTATTCTTTAATACTATATGAATACAACCTACAGATTTGGTTATTGAAATGTTTTCTCCTTGCGTAAGTAGGCTTAATTGATTGAAAGGTGTGGGAAAAAGACAGTGAATTGCTTGAAATAAGTCAAGACTCTCCAAAAAAAATCACAAATTTTACTTCTGCAGTGTACATACAAACTATTGTTTTTCCAAGATTAGAAAATAGATAAATAAAAACAGAGAAAAAAGAGCTCTGACATTATTAATAGGTAATAGGTCTCTAACTGAAATGTGAAGGCAACGGTTTGAGGTTCTGTCTGACATGCATTGTCGTTCAGTATGAGAAGGCAGGCATCAAATGGAGTGTTTCATTTTTTGAATTCTTTTTCTCGAATGACTTCGTTTCTGCCACCAAAATATACTAGAACCTTCATCCTGAGAACAATGTTTTATTGCTGAATATTGCCTTTCAGTATATATTTTAACTTTCCATAGGAGTAGGTGCCTAACTTTGATGCTACACAGGATGGAGGGAGCATTCAAGTGACTGATAACTATCTAAATTCATGTCAGGTAGTAAGAGGGCCTGACACCTAAAGAATGGAGAGAGGAGCAGCAGGAAGAAGGCAAACA
>NW_010588923.1:282831-311600 GCF_000705375.1 Tinamus guttatus | reverse complement strand
GGCCTGGCCCCGCGGCCCCTCGCGGGTCTCGTCCTGCGGCCCCGTTTAGGCGCGCGGGGTGCAGATCCCCGCCGGTTGCCCTGGGTTTTAATCCCCTAGTAGCCGATAAATAAGGGACTCGAAAGCATCCAGGCTGCCATAAAATGCTTCCTTGCCCGCCTTAACCTGCTGCGGGCTGCTGCTGTGCTCTGGTCCTGTGGAGCTTTGGCCTGACAAAAGTGGGCAGAAATGCGTGAAAATGTTTGCAGGATCTGGCTGCAGCTCTTGGAAAGTGTCTAAAATACTTTTAGATTTGAACTTGATACTGACATGCATAATTTAAAAAAAAAAAAAAAAAGCATAGGGGTTTTATATGAGTATTGCGGCGCGGGTGGGTCCGGTGGTGGCAGCACAGGTCTGGGGGGACAGTGACAGGTGCTGCTCTGAGGGCTGGTTAGTGTCAAAAGGGAGTTTCCTTCTATTTCCTCAACTAATCAGAGGTTTTGAATTTTTAATCTGAAATATAATTTCAGTAGGATGGGTTTCATTTAAGCAGAATGCTAATTAGATTATTAGTTGTAAAGGACTGAGAGAACTAACTCTTAGGCAGTCAGAGTACTAGTAAAGAAGCATTTTTGTGTAATCTGGCATAAAAATATATTAATAATGCTGTCTAATTAACAGCTTATACAATTATCTATGGTGCATATGTCAAAGTGTTATGCTAAAATATTTCATATGGTAAAATAATATTTTGTTGCCCATGCAAATAATCCCAGTCAAAATTAAACTTTACTTCAAGCTGAGGGTACTGTAGGTTCTTGGGGCTTTATCCCTCAAGTTTTGCTTCAGAAGTAAGGTATATATTTCTTCTGTAGATTTTGTCATTTCTTAATCAACTTTGAAGTTAATTCCCATAAAGGTAGCTTCACAACTGGTACTTTCAGAATTGATGGGAGCTCTTTTGTCCCTGAAATCAGAAATGTAACCATTTTCCATAACCAAGGCTTCTATTTAATTTGAACAGGGAAAAAAATAAAAAATACAGGTGTGATTATGAACTGCTTGGTTTTTCCTTACCATAATTTTCAAATAAAATGAATGCTTTCGGTAATCAACTCAATTTAAAGTCATGTATGTAGTTACCTTCTGTGACTGCACAGACACTGCAAAAAACCAATACAGAGCTACCATGTTTAAAGCTGGTTTCATTAAAAAAGAAAAGGAGCCCATCAGTGGGTTACTGCTCTTTGCCAGCTTTTTCCCCTCTCCCCTTCTCACACCGGTTCAGGATCCATTAGCAGCCTCAGGCAGCTGTAAGGGAGGAGGAACTTAGTGGAAAAAAAACCCCAGCAAATTAAGGTAGTTCTCCAGAGCAGGGCGTCCTCTTCTTTGTCCGTTAGAGGATGGACAACTAGATGGCTGTTGATAAGGGCCACATCTAATCCAAGAACTGGACGAGGAGTTCCAACATCTATAGCACCTCACCAGCTATGGCCAAATGCTGCCAGGGGGAGGACAACAAACTGGGGAAAGAAGGCGTTAATACTCATACTACTAACAGAGCTTTTTTTGTTTGGTTTGTTGTTTTTTAAACAAAACAATGCTAATAAAAAAGGAATTTTGAAATAAATTTTAATATAGTGTGTATTTTCATGGAGAGATCATAAATTGCATTGCATTTTCAGACAGCAGTGTTTATATCCATGTTGTATTCATGCACACAGAGATTTCTGTAGCATAAAGAGTTAATTGATACTTTTATTTAAAAATTCTCTTAGGTTCTTCCAGTTTAGGTACTATATATCAGGTCCTAATTTCATTCCTTTAAATATGACCTTTCCAGAGGCATTGGAGTTTCTATTACTACTCCTAACTCACTTAGGCTTTCACAGAGATGATTTAAAACACTTATGTTCCCCCCGCAGCACGTGTATAGCATTAGTGCTGCAGCATGCTCTTAAGTGTGTATGAAGTTAAAATAAGGGATTCGCAGCAGGAAGAGCATTGAATAGGACATTACTGAACTAGTAGGCATCCCTCACAGGACAGCATTCTGCATGTAGTTGCCTGAATTATTCACTTTGCTATGGATGTGTCACTAGCTATTTTTGTTTTAGGTCACTGGGAGATTGGAGAGAAAGAGAATAGTTGGTGGTGATAGAGATGAGAGCATCAAACCTTTAAAAATTAAGCACTTCATGTTTTATTTAGTGGATGGGCTAGAGCAGTTGCAGAGTTGTGAAATTTGGGCTCCCTGTCCTTGTCGGCCCTAGGGAGATGAAATCCCTGGCATCTCATGCAAGTGCTGCACGTCTCGTCCCTTGGAGGCAGGAGCACTTCATGCATCTCCAACTAAGAGGAGTTTGCTGTGTGGCCGGGAATGCAAGAGTCCTGGTGCCAGGACACAAAGCACAATAGGGGGTGGCTGTGTGTAAGGTAAGGGTTTATATAACAGTATATAAGGGTTGGTGGCTTTAGCCGAGTGGTGAACACGTTCCTCTAAGAGTGCTGGGCAGTCATGAGGTCCACCTGGTGCTTTGAATCCTGTCTGAAATCTAGTAGCTGCTTATATGAAAGTGCAGGGGTTGCATTTCCCTATGCAGTTACTGGGGGGTTTTGTGGCTTCTGGTTCTGGACTGAGTGTCTGTACTATGCGAACATTGTTATGAAAGACTCTGTTTCTAGTACAAATCTGTGTTGTAAATCGGAAAGGGCCTTGTAGAAAAATAATTTCTATAAATTCTGTGTTATTACTAATAGGAAACAAAGTAACAAATACAAACCCCCAATTTCCATGATTTTTTAAGACTGTGAAATAGAAAGGACATAAAGAGCACATACATTTTTAAAGGAAAATGCAAAGATCATTTTGACAAAATGTTTTATGAATATCTTTGGAATAATATACTTATTACTCACCTCAGGTTACATCTGGAGAGAATTACTGAGCAAAGCTTTTTTTTACTTTTCCCTTCCTTAATGTATAGTGTCTCACGCTTGCAGGGAAAGCCTACAGAAGCAAGAAATACAAGCATTAATAAGGAACTAAAAGATCTATTTAGTATTTTCAATAATATATCATTTGCATGATCTCTAGAAGAAGAGACAACCTGAGAAGCCTGGTGTTATATAGTTGGTGTAGAAGGTCTGCACTGCCCACTCTGTGTTGCAAGGTATGGTTTGATGCTGCACTTAAATGTCTGGTGTCTCCAAGATGGGGAAGAACCATTATACTTTCCAGTTTCTCAGGTTTAAATTTCAGAAAGTAATTTCCTAAACTAAATGACGTGGTCTTGAAGAGATATATTTATGTAGACCTTAAATTTGTGACTGCAGGGTTTTAAAACAGATTATTTTATTACATGAAGTAGGCAATGTACATTTTAGTCAGCAAACTTTATTATTGCCGCAGGTGTTATAGCACTGGGATGAGTTCTGCCAAGTCCAGATAAGTGGTACTATTTCAAAGTGATTTATCTTTTTAGAGCTTATCTCAAGTTCATCAAAATCAGTAGGCAACCTTCACAGAAAAAAAATAGATCACTTGCATGAGTGGGTTTTGAAAAAGAAAATAAGAGATCAAGGAGGCAAAATATATACTACGCTTGCTTTGCGGGCAACCCTAACACAGCACAGCTACCTTCACTCCCTTAGCCATTCAGGTGCTCTAATTGTAACACTGTGTTATTGTCATTTTTTGGGGGTAAATATTTGGTAACTTTGTAATTTGCTGAAAGTCTCACCTCCTCCTTTTGAATTCTGTTCACATTATCTAACCCTTCCATTGAAGTCTCCTTTTTTTGCTATGATGCAAATAACTATGAATATACAATGTGAAACCAAACTGAAACAAGCTGGAACAAATACCTGCTCAAGTCAGCAGACAAGCTGAGATTACACTTGTGAAACAGCTGAGCTCTCTTATTGTTCAACTGGGATACCCAATCTCAAATATGAGGATGACCATTCAAATGTTAATACGTTATATCTAATTTCAAACGTTTTGAACAAGCACTAAAATATATAACATATCCCCCACATACCAAATCCTCCAGGTTCTCGTCTGACATCAGCAGTTTCTATCTTTATTGTAAATATGTGACAGTATAAAAAAACTGTGATACCTTTCAGATTTAGGGAGGATACTGTAAGTTGATTTTTGTGTAGTAGTAAATTTGATGGAACATCTACATGAAAACAGCCTGGGATCCTAAAAAATCAAAGGTTTAGTTGTTACGCATTCTCTGCCACTTTTCAATAACATTAAGCAAAATTTCAGCCAAATTAGTGTATTTGGGCCTTTTTCTGTGACAGATTTCCTCCAAGTTTTGTAAAAACAGGTAGCTGACGGAGAGATTCAAACTGCCTCCTTGATGGAAAGGTTGCAGACTAATTTCATTATTATTATTTAGCGTCAGAGACTGGTAGGGCAGGAGGAAGCGCCATGGGAGCACTGTAGGAGGCCTCCTTCACAGGCGCTGTTTATGGAAATACTTTAAACTGAAGACTGTTTGGTTCTTTAATTGGAGTTATAATAGCATATATAGCTTGGATGTAATATCCGGAGTTTAACTCAAAAAAAAAAAAAAATTCTTCAGTGTAAACTTTTGTCTGGTAAAGAGTGTTTTAAACTACAGGAAAGTATCATTTGTTAATGGCCTGTGAGATTTTATCATGTTCAGGTGCTGTGACACGGGCAGTTCAAGGGCTTCCCAGAATCCAAATGTTCAGGAAAACTTTTATTCAAGGGTCTCCTTTTCATGGAACGTGGCTCACAGTTGTAATGGCCAGGTTGCTGCTTTGGAGGGTTTCCAAGGTGTCTGTGAGCCCTGCAGTTAATGAGTTGGATTGGAAAGCGTGTGAGATCCGTCCTCAGGGACGCACCAGATAGGGCAGGCAAGAGGAACGGGATCTTGGACATGGCTCGTGAGAGCTGCGTCCCTGTGCAAGGACCGTGACTTTTTCACAACTGGTTACATCACTTTTTTGGTGAGCTACCGTGACTTTTTCACAACTGGTGACATCAGTTTTTTGGTGAGCTTGGAATTTCCACAAATTGGAATTTTCTGTATGGCTTGTGAGCAATCTCTGCTCTGTCCACAAACAAAACATTCAGAGGAGACTGAAAAATATTTCTCCTTGTTTATCTTGAAATTCTGTCCCATCCCGTCCCCCTCTTTTTTTATTTATTGGCTAAGAAATGATGATGCAGGATGTTGGCAGGAGAGGGGGTTGGTTTTTCTTTTATTTTGACATCTGATCTGTAGTAAGGAGCTAAAAGAATAACATGTAGTAGTTTGTCTTATACAGTTTATCCATGTGCCATCTGCTGGTGATAAACTGAAAATGAACATTTCGAAATAACCTGATTTTTCAGCAGTTCTGAACAGGCATATTCCAGTTGAAGAGAGTAAGAAGAACAGGTTTCTGAGCATCTTTGGTCATTGCTAAATAAAACTAAAGGTATTTAGCTTACCCAAAGAGAATCGGCTGCAGGTCTAAGAATGTCTCTGCGTTTTTAAGATGCCCATACTTATCCCTCTGTTGTTCTGTCACATAAAAATTAGAGATAGTCGTATAGCTTTATGTAATTGTATCACATGTGTCATCTTGTGGAATTATAACTCAGATTTGAAATACAGAAAATGATGGAAATTTGCGACAATCTTGGGCAATGCTAAGTGCAACCATCTGGTTTTCATGTGCCTGCTGTCTCCTACTTTTCTGGCTTCTAAAGGGTTTTTTTTGTTGTTGTTAGGAGGACTTTTTATTTTTGCTACTAAGATGTTGATTACCTGAAGGTCCTCCCAAAGACTTAGGTTCTTTAGGGAGGTGAGCAGTCCAACTAGAGGAAGTTTACCTTCTCGGTGTGAATAGCTAGGTACATCATGAATGCCATGCAAATGCCATAGATAAAGGAAAAGACATATTTAAACAAAAAAAGCAAGCTAATATTGCTAGGTTTGCAATCACCAAGTTTTTATAAAGCTAGCAGTTTTTGATTGGGTGTTTGCATTTTTTTAATTATTATTAATGAATTTAGTACTGTTTATGTTTAAATCACAAGTGGGGATTAGGAAGAATTGTACTAGAGGGGGGATTTAAAATGAGCTATTTCACATTGGTATTTAGGGTAGGAATGTTGCTTTTTGGCTTTGAAGAACAAAGTAAATGGCATAAAAATAAATATAGAATGTAGGATGAGATTAAAAAAATACGTATAGTTGTTGCTTTTTTTTTTTTTTTTTTTTCATATCCCTTTCCTAGCCCTGGTGTGGAGCTCTTGCAGCAAAGGGCAGCCAGATCACTGTTACTGCACATACTGGCTCTACTGTAGTTAAGCCTCATCAGCCTGTGCTATATAAAGACTGGCTTTTCTAAGTGTGAAATCCTCCTCCTAATTCAAGATCACCTTGATAATTTGTGGTGCTTCGTAAGAATAGAGATTGAGTTTATTGGTCCACTTCAGTGTCGTTTGGCAACAGGGTGCCCAAGAAAATGCTCTGAAAACTCTCATGTGTGCTACTTATTTTCATTTTGTTTATTTTCTAAAGATCCTAAGTTTTAAGCAAGCCATGCCATACATAGCCACCATATGGTATCGATCACTGTGTAACAGGGAGGCAACATGGAAAGGCAGGTGCTGGGCATGCAGCAGGTAAGAGGCCACAAAAGAGAGGAATTAAAGGACTTTTTAACATGTGTGGCTGGAGCAAACACTATTATCAGACTAATTTCTAGTCTTTTTTTTTTTTTTTTTAAACATCTTGTTGTTTTGAGAAAAGTTTTGCCAGCACTTAGGTTTGTCTGCAGAGTTGTTGAATAGCAAACCAAATTCCTCTTATATTAATAGTAGATTTTTGAAATAGACTGTTCTCATTGATAGGATGCTTTTTCAAAATCTTAAGCTCAAATTTTAGTATAATACTTAACACAATTGTTGCCTGTATTTTTCTCATTAGTCATTTTTGAAAATGCTAAAATTCTATCAATAAAACCTGAAAAAAGTGAGATACAAAGCTTAGGCTGAATCTATGTACAGTTTATTGGTCAATATCAAATTCAACCTGAACTGATCTGATGATCTGTTCTGCTGTTTAATTCCATGACCCAATGGACATGCTACAGTCATAATTCGGCATTCGGATTAAGTTATGCAACCGCAGTGTTATATTTTAGTAGTAGTATAGCATTTGAATATATTTAGTTTTTTTTCCAAAAAGATCCTCTACGATGATTCATGAGTCTCTGCTTTACCTTGTCAGCCAAAATATATTTTCTGTTTTTTAACTCTCTGATGTTTTGTTAAAGCGAGTGATCACC
The DNA here is from genome assembly GCF_000705375.1 of Tinamus guttatus. Next base: position 304,295 of record NW_010588923.1, on the reverse strand, counting down.
CAGCTGTCGTCATTCCCAGATGTGGCCCAGCAAGTCCATTTAAAGGACACTTAAGTACTAAAAGTAATGGTAAGTAATACACATGCTTTCATAAGAAGGTTGACTTGGTTGCTTTTGTGTGAATTCATTTTATGAATACAAATATTTGTATAATAAAAATCTCTGCATTTATCTCAATTGGTGAAATATAATAATATGTACATTTTGTATGCTTTACTGAAATGACTTCTGAGGAATGAGTTTTCTGTTTTAACTGTTTGACTATCTAGAAATAACAAGATACACACACATATATGTGTATATTTGTGTGTGTGTATAGCCAAATAGTAAAGACAGAAAGCTCGTGTGTGTGTGTGTATATATATCTATACACACGCATACACACAGTCCCTTAAATTACCAAGAGTATATGAAGTTGATGATATTTTAAAAAGCCTTCTAATGAAACATATAATTTCACAGTTGATAGCTGAAAGGGGCTAGTGTATGTTCATATGCCATAATGTCATCTCAGATCCATTTTTCAGAAGAGTGTGGAATGGAGAAACAGGGAATTTCCATACTGACTTTTACACAGTCCATCTTCAACAGCTCCTTATCATGTAATACTAGCTGAGAAAGAAAAATGTCCATCTGCTATTGGAAACACTGAGTTTGGGTTTGAATTGCCTAATAACAACTGTTTAAAATTTTGATATTCCTATACCTGTCTTTATAATGTTCAAATATGTTTTAATTTTGTAGCTTTCTGCATTGATTCCTCACAGAGTCTAACTAATCAGTACCTAATCAGAGATCACCTGATGTTTCATTATAACAAAATCCTTTCAGCCAAAGGTAATAATGCGAATATATTAAACTTTTACTTACTCTTTCAGAATAGGCTGATATCAAAAGAGAATGAATTGGATTGTAGGAGTTTGTTTGTTTTTCTGTTTGGTACACAGGCTGGTATCAGCAAGGAGATATAGCTGCTACTTAATCTTTTCTATTCTTGGGTTTGGAAATTTTATATAAATTCTTTAAGTGCTGCCAGCATTACTACTATAATTTCCAGGTACTCTAAGCTACATTCTCATCATTCTGCTGTAGCACTACTATGAAATAATATGCTGAGATGGGGATGTTGGAGATGGTTGTGATAGCAAGCATACAGAATTTATTTTAGGAATAAATACAGAACATTTTTAGTTAAAGTCAGACTAGTGTTTTGTTTTCATCTCAAAGATTATCGTGATTATCGTTCATATTGCAATGGGCGGCATTAATGAGCATTAAGGACTTTGAAAATTGCCCTGTGTGTTTGTAAATGAAAAAAAATCTTTATTTGACTTAAGAGGATGTGTGCTAAAATGAATGAATGCCTTCAGTTTGCACACAGTATTTCAAGATTTGTTTGTTTTATTTGCTGGGAGAATCAGTACTGCAGGTTTGTCATGGGTACCATTAGTAATGAATTTCTAACATGTGAGTTTAAACTAGTTAAAAACTTAGGGTAATTACATCTAAGGAGGTGTTATTTCACCATTTCTTGTCCTGGTTAGCTTCCAAGTAACTCCAAAATTACATTAAAAGAAGTTTCAACTTGTTCTCTTCTGCTATTGTGAGATTGCAATATTCACAGTTAAATATATCTATAGGATCAAGCCACGCTTCTAAATTCTGTGGTCATTAAAGGTTTGTATTTTTGCATGCTGTATATATATACCACAGCGGCCTAAAGCAATTATGATTTGAGGAAACGGGTAGCCATGGTTTGTTTTTTTTTGCATACAGAAGCAAATAAGGTCTGAATGTAGGTCTGCAGAATATCAAGTAGTCCAATTTAGATTTTTTCATGTAGGTGCAGCTTAGACCCATCCCATCACTGTCTGCACATAAACAAAACAATTTTGTTTGTAGTTGTAATCCCTTTGTCAAATAATAAATGTAATAGAAAACTTTGTATTTCTTAAATATGGCAAGACGATGCCCCAGATTTATTCAGATTTAAAAATTTGTGCTTATTCCTCTATGGACTTATAGTTCCCCATTGTCAGTGTTAGAACTGAAAACAAACTGTAGCATAGTCCAAATTAATTTTTAAGGTTATATATGTTGCGTTAAGTACTGTGTTTAGAAGGTTAATATCATGCACTATACTATGAGAAGTCCGTAGAAATTTTTTAGTGTTGTTTATTTAACAATTTACAGCCTAATTTCATTCTTCATGGCATAAACTGCTCTTGAAAGCTTTAGTCCTAGAAATATTAATTAATTAATACTAGGGCTTTACAAGGTATCACAAGCATTTGAATTAAGTTTGCAGGATTTGAAATAAATGGTTTTTAAGGCCTCCCACAAAATTTATGGTCCATTTCTAGTTGAAGAAGAAGTTTTGGAGATTTGTGCTGATTCTCTGTATTCTACCTTCCTTTGGTGCACTGGGGCTTTTGATTCTGCCAAAGTCTTTGCTTTGAACAGATAACATCCTCTGTATCTTTAGGTATGCAGCTAAATGCATTCAGCAGTCAAATTATATTTCTCAAAGATAAAAATTGATGGATTTTTTTTATAGGGAAGTTTCATTTAAGTAGCAATTATTCCTTCAAATATTTCTTATTGTATTTTCCTTGATATCTGTCATTACCTCTGAAGTTATCTGAGTATATTAATATCTAATGCTTTAACTGCATTGTACATAACATATTTTAACATATAAAATGAGTTCTAATTAAATTGTTCTTTGTTCAGTGTTAGTTTATTTTTGTTTTGTTCTAATCATCACAAATGTTTTTAAATATATCAACTTTGAATCACTCACATTTATTCTTCTTCATATTTTCAGCAGCTGTAGATTGTTCAGCACCCAGAAGTAGGTTGACCAGCATCAAATGTAAGTATTCGTGATATGTCAATTCTGAAAAAGCTTCTGTAAAACTAGCTAGAAACAAAAGAGCAAGAGAAATTAGAAGAGCAACGGCAGAATATGATTCTTAGTCAGGCATATGTGCATCTGCTTGTTTCTTCAGCTTTTTTTAAATCCTGCTACGCTTATTAGAAAGAATGTCAGTGAATGTATGAGATGTTCCTAGTCTGTCAGTGATTGATTAATTGTGCTTAGGTTTGCAGTTGACTTTGCTTAGGATCCTTTTCATTCACTTATTTAATGGAACAGAAGAGGATAATTTCAGCATTTTTTCTGTCCTTTGTCACGACATATCATGCGACTGAACTTTCAAGAAGAGAGTTTAATAGTGTATGGTCAAGAGAAATTGTGATAACTTGGCACCTGGGGACCTGGTCCGAAACTTTTTGTTTCATTTCATGGAAAATGTAGCTCATCACAAGCACACAGCTATACAGCCTGGATTAAACTGCAGTTGCTGTTTCTGAAAGTTTCCTCATTACTTACTATTGTGTAAAAGAATCAGTACTGTAGCTTTCTTCATGGCGTTAGCTAGAAAGCAATACTTACAAACCACAGACTAACAGAATACTAAATGAAGTATATTAGTCAATGGGGATAAATAGCAGCTGAGCAGCTGTTTATTAAAATAACAAAAATATCTCTGTTATCAGACGTCTTTTTTCTCTGAATCCCTTTCTACATTTATAATTAGTTGCCAGTGCTGAGATTCTGGAAAAAATCATTTAGGATGAGAAGATTTTTTTTTTCTTCTGAGTAGAGTATACTTTATGGTTAATCTCAAAGCAAAGCAAGCCAGAGTGATACTGCCGTGTAGAACGACATGAATAACTAGAGCTGTTGCAGGGAGTCACTCATCCTTTTAGCAGAATGTCTTGATTTTTTTTTTTTTTTTTTTTTTTTTTTGGTATTTCTGGGTCTTAGTGACTTGAGAGGGAATTAGGCAGCAAGCTGCACCACGTTCACAAAAGGTACCTCTCTGGGTAGGCCTCTCTTCAAAAGGCACAGCACAGGCTGGAGCAGTGCTGCAAGGATGTCTAGGCTGCGATAGGAATAGCAGATCTCCTGCTCTGCAGAGTCATTTGAAAAATTCTTCCTTTCCATGCTCTGATTCTACCAAAGCTTCCTTTGAAAGAAGCAGGGAAACACAGGGTTAGTGCATGAAGGAAATTTACACCTAAATGTTTGCCTAATAAAAAAAAAAACCTCTTACAGTTTTTCTTTCTGCATCTGATAGACTTTCCTAGCTTCCCTACTTAAAAATGATTCTTGCATGCCTTTTCATATCTTGGTCTTTCTCAACCCAGGTAAATACCCATTTGTCTTAGTCTTCTGTCTTCCCTGATAAAATGCTGCTAAGCTGAGAGCTTGTGTGCTTCCCCCCAAAATGAGCTTCTCTGGATAGTAGGGTGGTTCTGGGAGGCAGCGACAGTACCTTCACCTTAGCAGATAATTGTCATGACGCTGGCAGGTGGGCTCTGTGCTGAGGAAATTTCCACTGCAGATAGCAAGCCTTAGTTCAATATTTTTCTCTTTCAAATCATCTTACTCAAAGCAGTGTCTGACTGTGGAACTCTGTCCTGGTCACAGAGGGAACATTAATCTCCTATACAGGGTGTTGATGGAAACATTTCACCTTTGTTACTGCTTTTGTTTTTGCCCATCTGTTCGATAAAATTGGTACGGTAAATCCTCGCTGCATTGCTCTTTCACCTGTTTTCAAACTGGAATGGAAAAAGCTGATACTGTGTTTTATTTTATTAGAATATGCATATAACCACCACAGCCCTGGAAGAAGGCGGTGTGCAATGGCAATAACTTAAAGCTGCAAGAAGAAAATAAAGCCTTTAATTAGAAATAAAAATCCCTCAGTATTGCGAATATTTGTTGCTGTTTGAGCCTAAATAATACTTAATTGAATTTTATCGTACTCACAAAATAGGGCCTGATCATAAAGTGGAGCTGAGCATCATGGTTCAAGGACTGGGAACCTAGTTAGTAGGGCAGGATTAATTTTGAACAAATGTTGCAGTTATTTCTCAGTCTCCCAAGGCTGAATAGTCAATGTTATCAGACCTTTTTATCTGTATTTTAGCTTAGTTCTAATATGTGTTGTATTTGTTTGATATTTCTCACTGAGAGAAATAAACACAATTATAAGTTGACAATGAATTTGCCATTTTTAAAAATCTGTTTAATAAAAGCAATAAACAGTGTTGTGTATTTCCCTAAAAGTCCATTTTTAAGGTAGTGTTATGTCTCTGCCCCAGTTTTCAGGTATTGTTTTGTGAAGCTCTTCATGTTCTCTAGTGAAAGGCTGAGTGAAAAACAGGAAAAAAAACAAACTTATGTAAGCAATATATTTTTATTCAAATATTCATCCATATTGTTTTTATATTTTGCCACATTGGAAGTTGCTCGCCACGTTCCCAACACTGTCTGCATAAAATGCTACAGCTATTTTTTATTCTTGCCGTAGGAGATACAGTCCCCCCCTTTTTTTTTGAGAGAGAGGGAGAGAATATCTCTGATTTCACTGGAGTTTAGGACTCTGCACTTGCCAGACACAATGCTAGAAGTTACAGATTGCTTGCTGGCTCTATTAGCGTTTCAGAAGAGGAGCTTTCTACCAGATAGAGATTCTTATCTACCAATTGCTCTTAAACAACGCGGTGAGTACACACTGTCATTTGTCCTAACATTTCAGAAGCTCAACCTCTGCCCTTCTTCCATGGAATCAGGGAAGTGCTGGTTACAGGGGACCTTTTGAGGTCATTTACTCCTAGAGCCCCTTGTTTGAGATAGGACATTTGCCAACATTAGATGAGGTCACTCAAGGTTTGAAAAACTCCAGGGATGGAGATTCTGCAACCTGAAAGACCTGTTGCAGAGCCACAGCATCTGGCTAGCAAAAAGATCTTTCCTGATGTCCAATCTGAACACTGCCAGGACTAGGAGTGAATTCACCCGAAAGTATGGTAATAAAGTTTTAAAAGGCAAATTTGGGACTGTGACGCATAAGGGTTTTAGATACCATACCTGAAATTGTGAGTCCAGGAAGATTAATAGCAAAAGTGTCTGAATTGCAGTAGGTCCAGGATTTTGCTATATGCCTTTAGCATTTACTTTAGAATATCCTTTCTTTTTCATACTGAAGATTTACATATATTTTTTCCGATATGCTTTCTTGATATGTTTTGTCATCTAAGATCTCTTTATAGTACTAACTAACAACTTGCAGGTTTTCAGAAAGAATCTGAAAATTATTTAGACTGATTTCTTATCTGAAACATGTTTTTTTTTCCCTATAGTTATTTGTATCTATAATTCTTTATAGTTATATAACAATAGATTTCGGTAGTGTAATAGCAATTCTGTCAAATATAAATGTTCAGATGTAAAGCTCAGTGCTAGGTATCATTTGTAGTGTCTTTGATCAACTCTATAATGTTTTTTCTTCTCTCTCTTATAAAAGATTATATAGAAGTGACAGCAAATAGCTCAGTCAGTGAGAATATTCAAAATGTACTGAAAACAAAGCAAGAAAAAGGATTTTTAGAGTGTTTTCAATCCAATTACTTGCTTTTTTCTTGCTAGGGTTAGGGCATGTAATTTATCCAGAAACAGATGCAATATCAGTATGACTGAATGTCCGCAGTGTGACTGAGATCCACTCAGTGCTTCTGGGGAGGTTACAGCCTTATTCGCCTGGTAGTTCTGTGCCTGTCATTGCTTCAACAGAAGCTTGTTGTTACTTTTGTCTTTTTCTATTCCTTGTCTTACTGTATTCCATTAGGGTTTCCTTCTCCTCTCTCTATTGCAAAAAAAAAAAAAAAAAAAAAAAAAACAGATTTAGGAAGGGTGGGTACATTTTCAGTTTGAAATGCTAAGATTTATCAAGAGCATAGAGTTGCAAAATGGGAATTCCTGCAGGCAGTGTTGAGAAACTTCCTCTAAAAATGTCCTTGTGTGTTGCTAAAATAGCAGGTGAGTATTTCCCTTTGGGTTGTTGCCATGAATCAGTCATTAGTGTTTAAGAATTAAACATGATACTGTAGTTGGCATTCTCCCTGGGCATCTAAATGTGGTCTGTCCTTAAAGTGGATTTAGTTTCCACTGTTCTTTCCCCGTTATCTTAGATGTCAGCAAAAGCAGGCAAGCTGCCATGAGCTGCTGGGCTAGCAGCGAACATGTTCTCGTGTATTAGATCAGTTCTATTGACTTAAAATAGTTGTTAAAATGTGAAACTTCTTGAAATGAGAAACTTCTATGTTCAGAATTAGTCCAAGCATGTTGATTGATACCAGTGGCCATTAGAAGCCTGCAGTTGTGGCATTAGTGCCAGAAAACTTGACAAAAGCCATGCCAAGTGAGACAGCTGCTCCTACACATGCCTGGTTTCTAACAGTGCTAACTTTTCAACCTATATCTTTAGTGGTTTTTCCACAGAGCGTATTGATAGTACAGGCTCAGCCCAGTGATCAGAGCATTTGGGAATGCAGGTCTCTGATACCCAAAAAAAAAAAAAAAAAAGGTACACTGAGAAGATACCCACTAAAAATCTATTTTAGCACTGATGAAACTTTAATGGGGAAGTAGGAGAAAAGGCTTCAGTATAGTCAGTAAATTGGGTTTTTTTTTAAGTTTTTGGGAGGCTAGGGATTAGATTCAAGTAAGATAATGAAGAAATGGTTATTGCTATATAATTCTGTATTGTATTTACATTTGAATTTTCCAGGTGAGCGCAAACATATTTTGCACTATTGGTGTCCATAATTTATGCTGTGAAAAAGATAGCTCTATGAAAAGCAGGCTTAAATATTTTGTTGTTGCTGTTTCACATGAATCTTTTTTTTTCTCCCTGCTTCAGATCCTTTCCAACTTTTCTCTTGGGTCTCGTTTGTACACATGCACTTTTAAAAGTGAAAACTATAAGCAACTAAATTAAGTCCTTTGACAGGAAACAGATAATTCTAATGCTTAGGCTTTCAGAGCTCAGATATGTCTTTGGAAAAGTATTCGAGAATATTTACCAAGTCTGAATCCCTGGAGAGTAGGAAAACGCAATGTGTAAACATTTTTGTCAATCTGCAATTTTAACTGAAGTAATCTGGATTTTTTTATTACAAGGGTTTCTTTCATTTTATTGGGCGGTAATTAATTTTAAGAAACATGCTCAGTAGATCTATAAATAAACTTTTCATGGAGTTTTTGTAGAGTCTCTCATTTCTAATTGAATTTATCCAGCTTTAACATGTGCCCAATGTTTGTTTTTTCTTGTTGTTGTGCCTTTTTCTACTTTTGCTGAAGACTACAAAATACCCCTGGCATGCATGGAACTAGAATAAAATTACCTGTCTTCCACTTAGCCGCAGCATCAGCTTGGTATAGTTTGTCTAAACTGCCCATGGGGTGTCCAGCAGCGCCCTTGGACAAAACCCACTGTCCTAACCCACCTGGGAGCCCGCCTGACCCTCTCTGGAAATTGAGGTTTACCTGGGCAGCTCGGAAGGTTTCTTGGGTGCTGGTGCAGCACGGCTTCGCTCGCACGCACACCTCTGTGTTCCTCTAGAAGCATCTACAAGAGGGCATGGGAAGTCTCCGTGTGACTCAGAGGTGGATAAATTTGGGATAATCCTGTGCTTCTCTTTGGGAATTCCTCTGAAGGATTCCTGTCTCGCTCTTAGGCTTCATTTCCAACCTTTAGCAATGGCAAGAATCTGCTATTAGTAGCTTGGCCAAGTAGTATCATGTTTCTTAAATAGATCTGCTGATATAAACACTCCTTTTCTGAGTAACATTCTGCTTGATCCAAACAAGGCTGGAGGAATCTCTATTGAATGTAAAAACACACCAGAGAAATGGTCAGGTTTGGACAATTCTTTTGAGATTTGCTCTTCTGTAAACTAAACTCAATTTCAATCTAATTAATATTTTGTTGTCTGGCATAACTTATTGACATCAAAAATAAAAAATAACTTGAAGGTTAACTCTGCCACCCATGGCATGATGTGACAAATGTTAATGTAGCAATTCGAAATACAAAGCAAAGGACAATATTTCAGATCATGTCTTTGTGTGCACAGGGTTTTCAGACTACCTAGGAGTGTGATATGTTTGACTTTTGTTCTTTCTTCTAGGTTTTATGGCATTAATTTTATAATTCTAAGTGCTTGTCTGGAAATGTTGCTGCAGCCTGGGCTTACAGCGAAAAGAATCAAGCCTATAGAGGGAGTACTCTAACAGAGAAATATGTTAGAAAAGTATGATCTGTGCTTTTAAGTGTGCTCTAAACTTTGTGAAAAGAGTGTTTGCTTAGACAAAAGTGTTATTTCTATATTAGATTGATTCAGCAATAGGTAGCTCTAACTTCTAAAATTAATTTTCCTTTTCCTATACTTCCCCTCATTGCCAGCAGAATTAGCAGAACAGATTTCTGGAGTGGGTGGAATAAGTTACAGTTTCATAGACTGTGAATTTATGTGAATGCAAAAATCAGTACTTTGTTTATAATCTAAAATATTATCTCTTTTCTATACTGTAAATCCTCATGATGGTTTTCAACATATCAGTTAATGAGATACATTAAGTGTCTATTAAGTGTCTATTTACAGCTAAGAGATTCATGTAATTTGGTTCATTAAATATATGTTATATTCCTAAATATTTTCCTTTTAGAAGAGATGATAAAATTTATTTTTATTTTTTTCATATATCTGCAACAAAATACATACATTGTCTTGATTTTTTCCCATATTTGACTTTATAAGTATGATAGGTTTCTGGAGGCAAAATATGATTAAAGCTGTTTGCAGTGAAATTATTAAGTACCTTGTAATGAACTCAGTTGATATTTACTTTGTCCTCATTCATGACAGTATGCTAACTGTATCAAATACATAGTTTATTTAATCTCACTGGAAACCAAAGACAGTGTTCTCGTGACTGATTTGAAGCAGAAGACATGTAGGACGGTGAGAAACCTTACCCAATTAACAGATATATTTTCTCCCTTTTAGTACTGCGTGTTTGTCCCTGAATGCCAGTCTCATTCTCTGTGTTTAATATATTCACAGCTGCAGCACACGTGATTCTGTTTAGCGGTGTTATCCGAGCAGATAGCAGCTGTAATTTTACTTGTACCTCAAAGGCTTCAGTGCCTCAAAAGGTATTTGTACGATACCATTTTCTGTCTAGCTAAAGCTAAACTAAAAGTTTGGATTCTGCAGTTCCTGTCTGGGGAAAGGGTATGTGCTTCTGCCCTTGTCCATGTTGCTTGCTCACTGCCTCTGGGCTAGTTGTCACTTTACCTTGATTCTGGATTTGCCGGTTTTGCGGTTCCCGGCTGTTATAGCAGATCTAGACTGAAAATGGTGCCACTGGGCTTTGCATATACCTGCTGTGCCCTGTGATCATCATACAGGACATTATGGCCTTGGGGCAGGCCCTGAGTTAGCTGAGTTGAGCTCAGTGTGTGTTTGCTGTGGGGCAAAGGCTTTAAGTTTCCCGTGTACGCGACTGTGTCCCTCGTGTCATTCCGACAGCCAAAGGTATGTCCGGGCACGGTTCCTGCTCTTTCTTTCAGAACACATAGGCACAAACCATGCTTGGACTGAGAATAATAATGATAACAAGTAGTCCTGGAGATCCATAGGAGTTAGCTTGTCCAGCTTTGAACTCCAGTAGTAAAGACAAGGTCTGGGCAAGTGTGTTAAATCTCAGTCTTAATCCTCTATCATCAAGACATGAAAAACCCCACTGTGAAGTGCTGAAAAGCACACAGCAGAATTGGAACAGCAGAAGAACTGAGTTTTGCACTAACATTTACACTGCTTCACAGTTGTCCAGAAACTCTCTTAAGCTGTGTTGTGTGGGCAGAACATGCAATGACACATTTTAGCTTTTGTTGTCTTAAGTGAATCCACTTTCCTCTTGAGTGCAGGGAAATGTGTTTTAGGCATCTACTCGCAGTTGCAAAATGAGATGTTCTTGCTTCCTTATAACTTGCATTGTAGAGCTTTGTCATTCAGTCACTATGTCTCTCTAGATATTAATTCAACACTCATTTCAGCCATTTACCCAAACAGTAGAAAGGCAGTTTTTACAGACATGCAAACATTCTGTTGGCCGAGTCTATTTATTTATTTCAAACATATGAAACTTCTGACATTTAGATGATTCTGAGTGTGTTGTAACTTTGAGGACAAATGCAATTAGAAATAATGGTAATTTAGAATAGCATCATAGCAATAATTTTGAGTAGTAAGACAAATACTGAGCTTTAATGAATTTAAAGGTACAGTATATTTGTTTCCTTCAAAACATATATTTATTTCAGTTTTGTAGTATTTAGTTTATCATAGCTTTAGGTAATGACTTTCGGTAATAAAAGCAACTTCATGTTGCAAGTACTCTAATGGAGTGTGCTGAAGAAATCAGCAACTGAAAAGCAATTACTTCATATTTTACATGTCAATGGTAAGAACTGAAAGAAAGAGAAAGAGGGATTTCCCTGAGGAATGAGAACAAGGATTTTGCATCTGAAAGAATCATTTCTAGTTTAAAAGGGATCTAAAGTGTTTGATAAAATGAACACACATTAAATAATTCAGAGATGAACATATCTGTAGAATTAATGTACACAGAGAAGTAGATTTTAAAGACTGATGTAAAATTCCCTTGAGCCTCAGATTGCTGGGGTTCCCAGCTTTCTAGAGAAATGTACCCCACCAACCCACAGTTATTTACGTTTCCATACATTAATTGCAGTAATGTGCATGAAGACAGGGGTCTACCAGAGTGCAAGCTGAATACATTATGCATAACCGTGGAGGAGTCGGGGAAGGTGTTCTGCCTGCTTGTGTGTGTGTCACATGAACTCCTATGTCTGTACCAAACAAAACTGCACAGTAGCACATGAACTTGGCTCCATGTAAATGAATGGGATGTCTAGGCAAGGGTAAAGCAGGTTTCATTGTCCATGCAGACTTCAAAATGCGCTCTACTACGTAGGACTTCTGGAAATTAAATTATTAATGTTTCTGATGGATTATTGAGCTTTGCAGGTGTTATCGTTGGTCACATATATGTGCTCACAATATGCAGAAATTTTGTAATAGATGTAGGTGATGAAGAGCAAACTCAGAAAATTTACCTTGTCTTTCTTTTGGGCTCTTCTCTGAGGTACCTGACAGTGCAGTCACGCAACTCCTCTTCTGTGTTACAGATCTTATGAACAAGATCTTGGACCAGGATCTTACCAGTATAAACTAACAAGCTTTTTTTCCCTCCTGATCTGGCAGTGGCCCTTTTGCAGTGTCTGCTGTCCTTGTTTAGGTCTGTGGCATGAACCTATTGCTTTGCAGTGGATTTCTGTACATCGGAAGCGCTATCTGCTCTTCCATGGTTTGAGCATGAATTTTGTATGCAACAAATTTATGGACATTTCACATTTTGTGTTTTGCTGAATAGTCAGATGAGAGTACAGGATGAGTGCAAACTTATAAGGCAGGGTACTCTGTAAACAATACTAGATTTTCTAGTAGAAATCCCAGCTTTTCTGGGTAGAATTGTAGAGGCTGTAAAATATTGTCTAGCTTCAGCTATCAGCATAATCTTATTTTTACCTTTTTTTTTAAATAGAGGTAATTTTTCATAATTGCTGAATGTTTGAAGTGGAACCTATTACAATGGTGTGACTTTGCTGAGTGTCAGGAAACCCCTATAACATTTTAAAATTGTTTATGACCAAAAAAAATCATTTGAACCTGGCAAACTTTATTTGTCTCTTTCCTAAGTTGCAGACCAGCAAAGAAGAGAGAAACTGAAAAAGAAGATAGCCAGGTGTGAAAAGGAGATGAGTGAGGGTAAAAATGCCTCACGATCCAGCTCAAGAGAGAGCGGAAGGATGCTGTCTTCTTCTTTGGGAAAGGTAGATATTTTAATTTTGTTTAAAATAGTAGATATCTTAGTGTAGCATTTTCCTACTTATTTTTTTCCTTAGGTAAACTATTATGTATTTAAAAGGAACTCTGGAGAGTTTAAACATATTTTTCAAGGAGTTTGAAAAGATTAAGCAAAAAGATGGTACTGTATTAACCAGCAAAAACTGCTACTGTATTTAAATGTTAGTGAAGTAGGTGATTTTGATACAAGATGCTGCTGTAAATCTAAGAACCTCCCTCACAGGGAACGTAACACAGATCACCTTCTTTCAGGAGGCAAACACTGGATTTTTTTTCTTTATTTCTATATTCAAGAAGATAAACACTGGCTATAAGTTTCTTCTAGCCTTGTGATTCCTGTTTTGTCAAGAGTAGATCGTGTCCCACCGCTGAGCTCTTGTTCAGGTGGAGCTGTTTTTGACACATGCAAACAGCTCGTGTGCAAACGGTTGTGTGAGGGGTCTCCGGGAGCTCCCCACTTCATTTTCCAAAAAAAAGAGTTCCGACTTCATATGCTCTGCTATAGCATAACTAGTATAACTCTAGTGTAGTAGAGCATAACTAGTATAATTCTACTTCCTCTGCTTCTTTCTAGTATAACTCTACTTCATTGATCAGGTGTCTTTGAATGTATTGTTAAAGGTATTTAGCCATTCTAAATTCAGGTCTTTAGTCATCAGAGTATGTTCATTGGTGACACAACAACAAATTCTAAAGCTGCCTATTAAGGTCTATGGTAACATAGAGAATTTTTACCACAGCAAGCAATCACATTATTGGTAACATCGTTGTCATTAGGGGAAAAAAAAAAAAAAGATTATACATCCTTTGTTTAAGGATTTAAGGATCTGGTATTCTTGAATTAGGAGGTTCCTGGGATGGAATGAGACTCAGAAGAAATCCGATGCAATTAGTCTTGGAGCACTCCAGACCTCCAAGGAGGTCTTGCATCTTGCAGGATGTGATTCTCTACTTAATAAGCATTTTATATCATTATAGCAGCAATGCAAGAATAAAACACAAGTAGAGTTTTCCTGACTTTGCCACCATTACATTAAAGCATGAAAATACAAAAGCCAAAGTCATGACTTTCACAATGCATGATTTCTTGCCTAGTAAAGTGAGGCTCTTGTAAAATGCTTATTAAACTAAGAGGTAACTGTATAGGTAATAACCCTTGTAATACAGCATTACTGTGTACAGCAGTAAGTGTATAGGGTCAATAACCCTTGACACTAGCAAGGTCAATACCCGAGGGATTTCTAGGCTATATGTGTGCTAACTAGCTTTGACTTATGCATCTGACATTGTATTTCCAAAAAGCTTCATTTGTTAGCATTCAGTTTTTTATGCATTCTGATAAGTCTTATGTCCTTGTTTACTCTGCCTTTATTTCCTCATTCTTCATTTTTCAGAGTTGCATTCGTTATTATTTAATGCTTCAGTAGAGCACAGAAAGTGCTTTCTTTTGAGGCTGTGCTTTGTGCATGGTAAGAGGAAAAAGGACTAAAATATTTCCTCTAAAATATGTAATGCGTGTTACATATCTTTTAACTTCTGTCATCTAGTTAATGTGTTATATACTGAGCTAACTAGGAGACTGATTACTTGTGATGATTTTTGTACCTGACTGGCCTGTTCTTTGGCCATTTTGCAGAAAGTTTTAATTGTACCTGAACAATAAATTTAGGTAATATCCGGTTATAAATGGAAGTTACTGTAATGTGAGAATCTAGTACATAATGAACTTATTTCTGCTGTGCTTACCTAGATTTTGGGACTATAATCACTATATCTTAAAGAGGATTTATATCACTGTGATATGTAAGTGTTCCAACTAGAGCTGTGGGTTCAGCCACGAGAGCTGGTGCACGATGCATTTCCCTTCATTTAGCGGAGCGGAGCACCAACTACACCTGATGCAGTATTTTGATGGGATCCTTTGCAAATAAATAACTGCAAGGACATAACAGTTTTTCTCACAGCCAAGCAAAAGGTCAGGGAGAGCATAAAGATGTATTAGGAATAGCTTTGCTTCTCTCCTACTCTCATTTTTCTGTATAACATAATAATGATGGTTGACACCATGTGTGAAAGCTGATCGAAACAGCATGATAAACTACAGACAACGATGCTAAAAAGGTGGCTCACATTATGTTTATGTGTGTTTGTGAATACCTAAATATATAAATATATATTTAAAAGCACTATTTAGTGCCTTATTTAGACTAAAACCTGAAGGACGAATGAACAACATGTTTGTAGGTGTCAGATATTTATCTGTGCACCAGATGAAGTGTTAGTAGTGAATTCTTTAGTGAGTTATTGATGTGGTTCTGTTGCGGTGTAAAAGGCAGAGTCTAAGACCTGTCCATAAAATGCCACTAGCAGTAGTCTTCCCATGGGGAAATGCAGCTGGCAGGAAAGGAAAGCCGTACTCGCGTAAAATCTGTGCAAAGATTAATTGGATTTTTAGACATTCAGCTCAGTGATTCAACGAGTCAAATTGCAGACGATTAGTGTGACCGATCTCTTGAAGTGAAACCCTGGATTGGGCTCTCTGAGTGAAGTCTCTGATTTGAACAAGACTGTATTTCATATTGTTTGTTCTGGTAATCCTATTAATAGGTATTTCTGACTGCTAAATAAGTTGTTAAAATATTAATCAATTTCAAAAGTCAGCTGATATAGTTGTCATTGCCTTTGGACTGCAGAGAGCTGCTTGATGTTCTTTTCAGCCTCTTTTTTCTGAGACTTTATGATTTCTTAAGATCAAGTGAGAAGAAAATCAGCCCGATTGTCCACTCGTGTTTGTGGTAGGAACCAGAAATCATTCAAATTAATAACTGAAAAAAAAGGCAAAAAAAAGTACATACTACTAAAACAGAGCTGTTTATAAATGCAAACTAAGGGGTATAGAATTTGCTTTTCAAAAGATCGATATAGGTGAATTCTGAAACTTTCCAGTCTTATCTCTTTTCCATAGTGCTGAGCTACCATTGCAACTATTTTATATGCAAACAATTACACTAATAAACCTCATTATACAGCTTGCTAACACGGGCGTTTGTCTGGCATTGTTGCTGCAAGTTATTGGTTCAGCACTTAATTATGCTGTAGTAGTAAAATTAAGTTGGTTCACATGAGACACCATCAAGAGCAGCTTATTTCAGCTCAGCTAGCTAAAAATAATTAGCTCTTTGCATTAGGTGTCAGCACGTATGCGTATTTTTGTGCACTGTTATAGCATAGATGGGGGAGGAAATTGTGTGGGAACATGAAGGAAATACTCATGGCAGCAGTAGGTTCTATGATTTAATTTTCATGGAAAACTAGTTGATATATTAAATATTCTATTTATAGCGTGGCGCAAAATGTTTATTCATCGTCTTGAGTTTTCTTGTAAAATATCAAGCAGTTCTGAAAGGGAAAAATGGAATAGTGTAGTTTCAAGCAATAAATGCAGCAGGTTTATGACAAAATGTATTACGTATAGCAAAAGTCATTGCTTTTGGAAACACCCTTTTAAAAAAATTGAACTGTAGAGCAGAAAACCTACATATATTTACTAGGTATGCTACATATATATGTGTGTGTGTATGTGTATATATATAAACAGCTTATATGCAAATTTATATATGCAGGAAATAAAAATATGTTTAGATATTTAGGTAAAGTTTGGCCTTTTCTAGTCTCTGCAACAGGAGACTTCAAAAGCCTCACAAACACTATGAATTATCTTGAAAATTTCCCACGAGTGCTTTCTTTTGCTCTTTTTGCAGGTAGTCAGTCCCTTTTCACACTTCACTGGTGGGGAAAATCACCCGTCCATCCCTTAATCCACATCCTAATTTTCTGATTGCCTTTGAACAGTGAGGGTTTCTCCAGGTTTCTCTTGCATCAAGGCAGAAAAGAGCAGCACTGAATCCATTCTTGTATGACTGCCTCTCATAAAATGGTTTTCACGTGAATTAGCTCAAAGACCAGCGTGGTGAATCTTTACAATTGGCAGTTAATGTGCTATGTTGAAAATAAATGCACATCCCAGCATATGTTTAAGTAGCTTTCCATAGAGGAGCTCATCTTGCAATTACTTCAGTAATGTAACACTACAGCTTAATAGTTTTTCTTTGTTTAATAGAAGCATAATGCAGAGATGACTAGAACACATTCTGCTATGTAAAGATGTTTATTTTTCTCCTTTTTTTATCATGTCAGAGCTTTATGCATGTCATATGCCCTACATAAGTCCCACCTTATCTTCCTGATCTTCGTTCAGATGGTGGAAGTGTATCAAGTTAATTTCTGTTATCTGAACCTAAACTTTAAGGCTTTTTTTTTCTTAATCTGGACCTTAACTGGTTTTAGAAATTGGATGCTGATGGCAGTGCCCAGTGAGATGCTGCAGAATGTCACAGCTTCTGTCCCTCGCTCTTCCAGGACCTCGGGGCAGACTCTGGCTCCTGGCGTCACTCTGCTAAGCAGCTTGGGTGCAGACAGCACGAGGCATCTCTTCTCCATCATATAGTTGTATGTAGCAGAACTTGTATTGCATTAAATAGTTATATATAAGGATAAAATATGTTAGCTTATACAAACTTTTGTTGCTATGAGACTTCTGGTTTCACTTTCTGACTCTGCAGTATGTCTGTCCCTGAACATCACAAAATGTCATATGCTCCTCTCACTGATGAATAGAATTGTCAGTAACCGGTGATGTGCTAAGAACAATTTGTCTCAAGGGATGTAGAAAAAGAATATACAACAATTAACGTGATAAGATGTTTCTAAATTATTCACAGGCGCAAGGTAACAAAAAGAATATACAACAATTAACGTGATGTTTCTAAATTATTCACAGGTGCAAGGTAATCACATTAACCAGCACACATTGACTGTCCAAGTATTTATGCTTTGAATTTGCAAATTTTGTAAGTTATCTATAAAATTTCTTTCTATTGATCTACTCTTTCTCATTTTATGAAAAAAAAAAAAAACTACCTTATGTCATTTGTACCTTATGACCATGTAGTTATGTACCTTAGATTTAACACTGTTGCTGTCTTACTTGTCTTTGCACATTGACACAATGATGCAGCTCAGGAATAATACTAAATTTTTTTATCATCAAGATTTTTTTAAATGAAAGCAGAAACAAACAAGCCTGGTCCTTCCAAAGCAGTTATTCTTTTTGGTGATGGAATTAGTTTTCAAATTTTTAGGCTATCAACTGTTTTTATATCTGGTATCAATGCAACCTTCCTTATGAGACGCAGACTTGCTAAAACTGAGCTTGTTGGTGAATTACTCCTGGCCTTGCAGAGGGCAGACTTATGGTCTTGGTCATCACTGCTCACTGGTACATGTGGCTTTCTCCTTAGAAACCCCTCTCAAGACTGGTTCATTATACTAAATTTTATCTTACTCAAGACTTTTAAAAGTATGTGTACGTGAGCTTTTGCTGCAAGGCTTCCCATTTTGTTTTGATTTTGCTACCACGTCAGCAAGGGTGGCTAGGACAGTGTTGATCCCTAGGGACAGTGCCAAACACATCACACACTGGTACAGGAAGCTGCATTTTGGCGTTTTTGAGTTTTATACCTGGACTTAAAATAGACTATAAAATAGACTGAGATTTTACTTCTTTCACTTTTTGGTAAGGGGTGGGCTAGGTAACTACAATTCTAGTCTGAACCCTCCACTGCCTACACTTTACTGCAGTAACACTGCTACCTTCTACTGTTGTCTCTGTTGGGCTGTTGTTTAGCTAGTGGCCTTTTAACTGTTTCCTTGGAATTAATACTGTTATTGAATATGGATTTTCTTGTGCGAACTGAAGTATATTTTTGAACTCTAGTCTGCTGAATAGTTTGGCAGCAGGTGCAGCTATATCTTTTCTCCAGGAACTCCTGAAATCCAATAGTCTGTAAACTCAGCAGGCTGTTTTTGTCGTCTTTAACTGCAGTAAGCTACGTGCTTGCCCTGTTGCCTTTGGTGTGGACAGCTGCCCAAGTACCTGCTGGGTTGAGACAGAAGAAGAGGATAGGAACATGGCTGGCTCTGCTGGACTGAATTAGGATGGTTTGTTTTACCATGGCAGTCAGGATAATTCCTCGTGGAGCAGGATTTGGTTATGAGACGTGTGCTCCTGTATTTGTGCTGCCCTACCAAAGAAAGGTGTTCATCTCCCACCTTGGAAGGGGAAGAGGGTCATGCTGACAGTGAGCAGCCAGGTAGAGTTTTCTTATTCTGTGTCCCCAACCACACTGCAGCCCTGTTCTGTGGGCCTGAGGTGTATCAGAGGGCACTGCTTCTCACAGAATATGCATCCCGCAGGAATGGCTGGTGAGTGATGTCTGGGAGAAAGGAACCAATTTCACACTTCCTAGTATGAACCCCTGAGCGGGATGATTGTGGATAATGTCTTTTACCTTACTTGCATGGGCAGCACACACAGAGCGTACCCGAGTGAGATAATCTGCCTCAGTGCATTGATTTATTAGTTCCCTGACTTAAAAATCTATAGAACCTTTGGACAAAAATGACTGACACTCCTAGTTCAATGGAGCCATCAATATTTTATAACAAGGCACTCGTGTTTTGATAATGAAGGAAACTGTTTTCTTTTTCTCCTCCTACTTCCAGTGATAGATGTTAAAATCTGCCACCCCTGGAGCTGCTCTGAAACCATTTTGACATTGCAAAACATGGAAAATCTTTCCATAGAGAATACCTTTGAGCTGGTAACAGTAATAGCTGTGAGCACCAACTTGTGCAAAGTGCAAAACTTGCAGAACAATTAAATTTTGTTTCTTTTTTTCTAGAGTTCCTTGGAAGCAGAAGACAGCAACCTTCTCTTCCCCTCTGCTCAGCGAGCATATTACTGCCCTAGAGTACTGCTGCCTCCCGGCGAGCAGGACTTGGTTCGCTTCAGTCCTGTAAAATATTCCAGAAAATATTCTCGAAATACTTCTAACAACTCAAACTCAAGTGTCAGGACATCAAGTCCACAAAGAAAAACCTCGGGACTTTCATGTAGTTGCTCCACTGATAGTTTTGTCGGCATCAGTCATTCCCAGCAGCGTCAAGAAACTAAATCCAAGGTATACAGCAGGGATCTCCTAGAGAGGCACTCTGACTTCTTTACTAGTAGTCACAAACCTTTTACTCCACGCACCTTAATATCAGATGCTAAATCCTTCCTGTCACAGTACAGGTATTACACTCCCGCGCGGAGGAAAAGGAAAAGTCGCTATAAGCAGCAGGTGGATGCTGAAACACAGACTGATGTAAGCAGGTACAGAGGTTAAATCTTTATTTTGCAATTGTGGAATTTATCTGTAAAGAATCTGCATTAAAGCAACAAATCTGCTCTCATTTGCATATGTGTAAAAACAGAAAAAATATTCTGGATTTATAAATTATTCCAGAATATAACAAATATAACTTGCATAACTTTAGCAAAAACTAGAACAGATTTTTTTTTTTGGTGGGTGAGCAAATTTTGTTGTTTTCTCTCTGGTCAATTACTTTCATCTATACGAGTTTACATGTTAAGGTGGATACAAAGTGCCACTAAATCCAACCTGTAGGATCCCACATCCACTGTATAACTTGCATAACTTTAGCAAAAACTGGAACAGATTTTTTTTTTGGTGGGTGGGCAAATTTTGTTGTTTTCTATCTGGTCAATTACTTTCATCTATATGAGTTTACATGTTAAGATGGATACAAAGTGCCACTAAATGCAACCTGTGGGATCCCACATCCACTGGAGAGAGTCATTCTTTGTTTTTTTAGCTCTGCTCTCCCTGGTTTGTGGTTGGCCTTTCTGTCTTCTTAATAGTTACCACTGTGAGCCTTAAAATCTTCCTTGCATTGCCCCCCTGTAGTTCAATACCTTCCAATTCATTAACTAATATCTCATGCATTTTAATCTTGAATGTGATCTCTTCAGTGACTTTTTATTACTTTAAATTCCTTAAGAGGTATACTGTATGAAATCTTTATACAAAAATACATCCTTCTCTTGCATTGAACTTAGTAAATTGAACAGTTTTGTTTTGTTTTCCCTGATGCTACTTCATAAAGAGGCATCTCTTGTGTCCTTGCTGCCTGCTTGTCCTAATTGTCTTTTTGTCCTTGCACGATGCAGGACATCTTGATCCTAGACCAGTTGTAGCTGCAAGAGGTACCTCAGACCTAAGAGATTATTTAGCACTTACAATATAAGGCACCTTGGTTACACCCTGACTGAAACTGTTCTCTTGTGCAAAAAGAAATACAAAAAGAGAAACAGAAAAAAGGGAATCTGCATTGTGATGAAGAGAAAAAAATCTGCTCTCAACACTGTTATTGCAGAAAAATAGAATAACTTAATTCTTAGGGCATTAAGATATTTTGTATGAATAGGAAAATACTCTCAAGTTTTTTCCCAACAATCCATCGTTTTAAAAAAATCAAGAGTAACATTCTTTTGCTTGCTCGACCAGCTAGCTTTCAAAGTTTTCAAAGACTCTGAGATCTTAGTGGATGAAGTTTCTTCCTGAAGTTTCTAGTATGTGGAAAGGAATGACTATTGTCATGACTCAAGATCAAGTATAACTTTTAAT
>NW_010588923.1:262479-277931 GCF_000705375.1 Tinamus guttatus | reverse complement strand
AGCGCCGTCTGCGGCCGCAGCGCCAGCCCCGCGCGAGCGGCGCGGGGAAGGGGCTGCCCAGCGCCATGACCCGCGCCGCTTCCTCCCGTCCTAGAGGAAAATGCGCCATCTGCTGGACGTGCTCAGGGAGGAGCTGGGGGCCGCGCAGGAGGCCGGGTCCGCCGGCCCAGCGCAGGGGCACAGCCAGGCCGCGCGCAGGGACGGCGCCTTCGGCACCGGGGACTTGCTGTGGACGGAACCCACCGCGCGCCGATCACCCGTGGGTTTGGAGACGTCGAGGGAGAGGCAGAGCAAGGGGGCTTTGTCACCAGATGTGGCTGAAATGATGGATGCTGCGACAGACACTCGCTCTTCTGCGAAATCTGAACGTGGCCGAGGAATTTCACCCACATTTGATGCCACTTTAAACTCTATTACTTGTGACAGTGATTTGGAAATCAACAAGGACCTGGATGACCTTGAAGAAAGCTTTGCAGAGGCCCTTCAGCTCTCGCCTGGCTATCCAGAGTAGTAGCCAAAATTTAGCTGCTAGCTAGGGATGGAGATAGTTCTGTGGAGAACTGCCCTTCACAGAATAAATCATTATTATTATACTAAATTATTTGTTTCATCTTTGGTGTTTCTGTTTTAAAGACTGCTGCAATCTCTCGAGCAGGGTATTGTTAATCGAGCATTAATTGTACGAATGTAGACTGCAAAGTCAGCTATCAAAAAAATTTTGTATATTTTATCTATAATTGTATAACTCAGAATTTAAGAGAATTTGGGATACTTCTGAGAGTAAAATTAATTTATATTTTTTAGGAAGCCTTAGCTCTGATAAATTATGAAATATTTATTGTTTTTATTTATAACAAATAAAACAACATAATGACATGGTTTTAATGCAGTTGTGGTTTCCAAGATCCCATCCGAGGTTGTATTTTGTAAGATGAATTCAGCTTATTCTCATCAAAACATGTTATCCTGCCTATCTGCAGAGCAGAGGTATTGGTCCATGCTGCCAGAAGGGGCAATTCTGTGTCATTTAGAACTTAGCCCATTGTGTAATGTGAAATGTCAATGAGGCTTGACGTTCTTGCAGTCTTTTTTGCTTTTACAGTACCTGCAGAATATTAGGAACATCCCGTGCATTACCTAGAGTGAAATAAGGAATGACTGGGGACGAGCAGCTTTCCAAACAGAACTTCTTTCTGAGGCTGGTAAATGATCATTTTATCAACCTTAACCCAGAAACTCAGCCCTCTTATTCCTCGTACCCACAGGGATAAAGAGCTGTTTTCCAGGATAAGATGCATTCAAGTCTTTGCTGATGCTCCTGTCAGCTTTCCTGCTGGAAAAGGACGTTTATTGCTGGCCACGGCTTGACTTGCTTTTGTGCTGTTTAATCCTGGCTCTCCCATGCTTCAGTTGGAATTTCTCAAAAGCGAATATTGCAACACTTTTCCAACTGTCCAAGGCTAAGTTACCCAGCTCCTGCACTGATGACAGCGCTGCCTTCATGATCTGTGCTGAGCTTTTCTATTGGAGAAGGGAAAAACGTTGGGTACTGAGGACCAGAACAACCCCCTGTAACAGGCACCTGTGGCATCTTGTACAAGGAGTAGAGAGAAGATGGTCTATTTTGAAGTTTAAATTTAAGTTACTGAGTGCATTGCACAACCTAAGCCCAAGGTTCTTAGTCTAATCCACGTGCGTTTATTGCCTGGCCTTTTGTGTTACTGCATTTGGCCTTAGGAGCTCGGAAGGGTTCTGAGAAGTACGCTGGGAAGGTGCATGCCTTGCTCTACCTGCGCTTGAGGAACAAACCTGCCCCAAAATCTCCTCTGCAGCCAAACCCCGTGCCTGCAGCTCACCCACCTGCCCCCCTTGGTCGTGGTTGTCTGTGGAGAGCGTTACTTTATGAACTAAGTGACCTGCTACAATGAGCTCCACTTGACATAGATCCCAATTGTGCACAAACTTTTTGGAAATTATTATCCCTCTAACCTTAAAACCAAAACCAAAACAAACAGGGAACAAAAACACCATCAAGTAAAAGCCCCATTCCTGGCACAGTCCCGAGCATCTGAGCACTGCAGTGTGGCACGTAGTTCCAGGGAAGCAAAAGGCACTTTCCTGGCTGCCTTGGCCGTAACAGTAAACTACACTTGTTGACTGTGTCAGCAGAGGGGGTTATTTTAGCCGTGTCTGTGGCTGTGCGCGTGGCCTGCGGTTAAGCGCAGCCTTCAGCGGGAGCTCCCTGCCCAGGGAAAGCAGGGGAGAGAACGTGAGGATTTTGTGTCCCTCCATCCACTCTTGTCCTCTTGAAAGGAGACCCACGTGGCTGATGCCGAACAGGGCAGAGGAGGTTTATCGCGAGCTGCAGGTTTGTTGTGAGCAAATCCCGTTTCTCCGGGGCTAGGAAACGCCCCCTGCATTCCCTGGCCTGGAGAATCGGAGGGCACGGGGCACCCAGGGAACTAGTCCCTGCATCTGCACAAAGGACTTTATAACACAGGCTGACTGGTCAGGTCTGGTGGACACGACTACAGAGCCAAATGAAATACTTAGACATGTTCAAATAGCTCTCCCCTCTTCAACCAGGATTTTGCCTCCTGTCTAGGACCCTCGTTTCCAAGCTCCCTGAGCCTGTTACACAGACACACTGGCCTTGCCAAAAATGGATTTCCGTCCCCCCTCCCCAATCATTGCTCTGTATAACTTGCATGTCAAAAGGGGACACTCGATGAACTTTGGCTTGTGGTCAGCATGAGTCTGATTAGAGATTAACAAGAATTTTGCACTAAAATTCTACAAATTAAAAAAAACAACCCAAAAGTGACATCACCATAGAGAAAGGTGCAATTAATGACTGTAATTCTCCAGAGTGACATTAAAAAAAAAGCAGTTAATTGACTGTATTCTCTGCTGATGAGCTGTCTATAAATCAATGAGATTTTTTTTTCCTGAGTGGGTGGAACTCAAGACTAAATGAATTCATTAAAACAAACCTTTTGCAAGTAAAGCATACAAAGTAGTATGCCTAAAAAAGCAGCGCTCTGAACATTTCATAGGTCCAGAGTGACATACGCGCTGTGGAACAACGCGGTTACCATTCCAGCAGCGACAGCAGCCAGACCAGCTAAAGGAACCGGTTCCTCGGTGTGCAGCCGCTCCCACCAGATAGTGGGGGAAAATATTCCAGGTAAATGTTATCTGCATATAGTCGTTAGCTTATCTAGCCTACAGAACCAAAAGGTACATTCAAGCTTAAAACTTTTTCCCTTTTATTCGCATTTACTTTAGGTGGTGC
Source organism: Tinamus guttatus (assembly GCF_000705375.1). The sequence goes on along the minus strand of NW_010588923.1, from coordinate 274,636 downwards.
TTCAAACACACCTTGTTTGGGCAGCAGACGTGCAAGGCAGGCCCACGTCACTGACGGCCTTATCGCCAACGCAGGCTTTGGGCTGTTTGCTTTTTCCTTTCTGCCCCCTCTCTGCCCACACCCTGAGTCCCAGCTGGGTTTTTCCCCTCGCTCCTGGTTCGTTCACGTCTTAGCAGGAGCCCTGGCAGAACAAGGCAATCACTGCACCGCTACAAACCTGACTGCTTTGGACAAAATGAAATGCTCAGGAGCAGCTGGTGGCTGTGGTCTGCAGTACAGAGCTCTATTTCTGTGCCGATTGATGTGGGGAGTAGACATGGGTATAACAACAACTTTAACCTTGACTTCACACGACCAAAAGACAATTAGTGTTTCTTAGCTCTGTAACAAAGCAAAGTCTTATCTTTAAAACCTATTGCCCTGTCATCGGTGCCCTTGGTTTTGAAGACAGGACTCTGTTTAGTTACAAAGCTAAAAGAGTGAGTCTTCTGGTCACGTGAAGCAAGACTAATGTGAGGAAAGGCAAAGGTACTGGGATGTCTTAGCGCTGCTCAGAAAAAAAAAATGCTAACAGACCCCAAACGATCATTTCAGTGATTGTAAGTGCGCCTACACACTCTTAATTTAGACTTAGGTATAGCATGACCCCAGTGAATAGAATAGGGAAATCTCCTTCATGCAGAAACAGTCGTCATCAGTTTCTATTCCAGGTAGCAAAGAAATAGGTGCAAACAGGTGAGTGATTAATTGCTTGCTGCACCAGCCACTGCAGCAATATGGGTCACAGCTACGCGAGGGATCCAGTTTCAAAGTCCATAAGCAGGTCTCGGGCCAGCGGAAATGCACCACGTAACAGGGATAACGCATCTCTAGGGAGGAAGAGAAGAACCAGCTGTTACTTGCACGGCCGTTTTCCAGTTGATCATCTCCAGGGAACCTGCAGGAGAACCTAGGAGGCCGTCAGGGTATCAGGCAGCCCGTGAGGAGCTACAGGACTACTGCCAGCTTACAGCTGCACTCATCCTTCAGCCCGCCTTGCAAACCCGTAGGCTTTAGCCCCAGCCTCCTGTGCAGGCAGGAGCGGAACGCGGGGCTCCCAAGGCCGAGTCACCCCCGAGCAGCGCGGGCTGCTCCCGCGTGAGCCTCGCAGGCCCATGGCGCGGGGGGATGAAAGCAGACCTTGAGAAGGGCAAGGAAAGGCTACGCACATGGAGCAGGGAAGGCATCTGAAACTCGAGAGAGAGGCGGCTTCAAACCGAGCCGGAGCCCCGCAGGCCACGGGGCTCTGCTCTCCCACTCTCCCAGGCAGCGTGATCCGTAGCACGAGGTGCAGAGCTCGCCGCAGCTATCCCAGGAATTCAGCGAGCCGGCAGGACTCCCCTTGCAGGGCCTGTGCGAGGGCTCGGCATAGCTAACACCTCACAGCAGCCAGGGGCCCATTCCAGGAGAGGGATCACAGGACTGTGAGGCGACCCCCGCCCTTCCCAGCTATCCGTCCCTCTCACACACTCAGGAGCACACTCCCCTGCCAGGTTAGAAGGTAAGCAACACGTCCAGGGCCATCAGCTCATCCGGCCAGCCTGGCCATTCCTCACAGCGCCTCAGAGGAGTAGACTTTCCAACCAGAAATTCAACTTGGAGGTATTTGGCACCCTGCTTTTCCTGAGACCGGAGCTAATGCAGACTGCAGAGCCCTGGAAGCTGCCGTTGCTGCTTCCCAAACGCTGGGCACAACCACCTCAGTTACGAGGGGATTATAAGAGGGAGGTTGTCCTTTCTCCTGAAACAAAGTGACCCAGTGGGTCTTCCCTTCCCACCTTCAGCTTTGTGCAAGTGCTTTCAGCCTGAAGGCAGCTCTTTCCTGATCCCCACTGAGGCCTCCTACAACGTGGAAATGGAGCTCCCAGCTGGAGGGCCCTGGAAGCACCGCATTCACCTTGCCAGCCCTCCTAACACCAGGGCACCCTGTTATCAAGGGTAATTGGCTCCAGGAGGGACTGCACTGCAGGAATACATTAATAATTTGGCAATGCACACACTCAACAGTGCTCCTCACCTTACGCAGATTGTTTCTTTGCAGCGCATCAAAGTTCCTGCATCTAATACCTGTTGTGAGTCGTCTTATAGCCCTTCTGACCGCAGGGTGGTGGAACAGCTCCCTCTGTCCTTAAAAGCTTAAAAGCAATTTGAGAAAATGCCAATCCTTCATGTAGCATCTATGTTTCCATTTTCTGTGAACATATTATCTTCCCTTTTCCTAATTACATTTTGATCCTGAATGCTAATAAGACTGCGTTTCTCCTCTCCACAGCAGGAGAAAACTGATGTTCCATGTGAGACGCTTGAACTGTACCTTGCTACTGTAACACGGGCTCTCCAGCATATTCAATCATAGCATCTGCAGGAGGTGGCAGGGGCCATTCCCATATGAAAGGGTGAAATTCCATAACCAAGATATCCTTCCCTCTATACTTTTCTAGCCAAAAGTCGCTCCTTTCCCCTCCCTCCACCAAAAAAAGTCATAATATATGTTGAATATTGTAGCTGACCTATCACCACAAGATTGCTTTTGGAACTACAAAGAATCAGGAAATAAAATAATGTCCCATTTCTAGCACACCCGTCAAAGGATGGCTCTTTCTTAAGCAGGAAAACTGAGGCAGTACAATTGCATAGGATTTCGTATTTTCGTATTAAATTGCACCTCCGAATCAGGGAGTGAACCAAACATTCAGTGACTGATGGGACCAAGACTTGTAGCTCTCAAACACCTGAAATTTGTGAGCTACAAGGTGAGCACTGGCTTCTGGAGACAGAGAGGCAGTCACTTCATAGCAAAGGCATTTATTTCTATACTGCAGGGGTGGCAGGAAACCCAGATAAATCCAGATAAAAGCTTCCACATTTAGCACACAAAAAATAAAACACCCTGGACCTTCCTGGAGATTTTTTGCTGAAGATTTTCTTAATGGAAAGACATTTTCAGTTTCAGTCAGTCATGAGTAGCATTGTATGCAGACAGAAGATAGCAGATACGGACGCGCATGCACAAAGTATGTGGTTCCTTCAAATCACTGATTATCAGTATTAACCAGGCTCGACAACAGCTTGCTTCATTGGTGCTTAACACCAGCGAAAATCCTTCATTCATCTGAGCATGATAGCACAGGGCCTGTTCGTGGAAGGATTTGATGTCCTTCTATGTTTACATCAGGCACATGATTGTCATTTTAGAAATGGCTAATAATAATATTAATCTGAACTAAGCATCTTAGATTAAGAAATTTCACCAGCCAGCCCTCCAAGCCTTTTCTGGTTGTTTTGTTTATTACAGCAGATACCTTAAATCCATAGAATGAGTAGGACTGTAAATAATACTGGTTTGGTATTTTGGGGATGACAGATGTTTGGTTTAAATTTAGGTGTCTGTCTGAAGCCTGTCGTGCCGATCGCCCTGGGAGATGTGGCAGTTAGTCAGAAACGGGCCAGAATTCCTCCTAGCGCTACCCCACACAGCTCCCGCCTCTATATTGCACCCAGAGAGCCCCAGACACACGCACACCTCCCCAGTCCTTGCTTCAGAAAGGCTCCCTAAGAATGCCACAAACACCAGCATCCCCCCTTGCCTTCATCCCCTGACGGCAAAATAAACCCTTGCAATTAAATAGTCCCAGGTTCACCCATCTCCTCCTCACTTTTTTTTTTCTCTTTGGATTATTGAGGTGGGTTCAAAGCAGATGTCATACCTGCACGACTAGCCTTTTCCTACGGAGCAGCCGTTTCCCAGACCCCGTGTTCCACTGGAACCACATAGCTCCTGCTCCTTCCTCAGAGCCGCCCTGAGCCCAGGCATTTCCTGCGGTAAGAAAGGACTCGCTTAGTTCAGAGCCGATGCAACATCCAACTTTCACCCAACCTTCCCTCATCCCCTGCCCTCCTGCACCATCATGCTCCTTTAGGTACTTGTATAAGTGACTTCTCCCTCATACCCCGAGTTGTTCACAAATCCCCCCCAAATCACTCACGAACAGCCCACAGGCTGCAAAATGACAACACGAGTTTCCACGGCAGGGGCAGCTTCTGTCGTGGCGCAGAGTCTAACTTTCCTGAAGCTGCTCACAGCAGCGGGCAGACAGCAAACACACAGTCATGTACTGCCACTGACACTTCCAGGAGAAGAGACGTGTAAAAATGTCCCCAGCATATATTGAATAGAGCAGTTGCCACTCAGCACTGCAGAGATTCACATAACTTCACTTACCAGGAGCCACCCCAGATTCAGGCAGCCCTACCTGGAGAAGGAGAGAGATTTCAGCTCTCCCAATCCCCCTCCAGTCAAGAAATAGGGCTGGGACCCTCTTGCCCCCTAAGTTCACCTTGCACCACATCCCACAGCTTTTGCCCAAATATTGCCCGGCCTATGCCACAGCCAGGGGCCGGGCTGCATGCCCAGGATTCCCATGGAGAATCTCGCAGTGGCTGGAAGATTACAGCTATAGCCCCAAACTGGATCCACTTGAATTTGCAGAATATTTAGGCTTCTGAATAAACCTGTGCCTCAAGCCTATGAACGATGCAAGTAACAGGTCTGGCTGGAGCTGCCTGGTGTGTTTACCGCGTGTCTGGGCCCCTCAGAGGTGGTTTTTTCCTCTTCTGGTGTTGACTGCCACCCACACAAAGGAGTTTTGCTCACAGAGGCACAGAACATTCCTCAGGACTTGGAAGGGATCAGACAGCTACATACACACGGCTGGCATGTCATTTCCTTTCCTTACCTGGATTAATGCTGTCAAACTGAGCACACTTGAAAGACAGATTTTAATTAAACAGCATAACAAGAAGCCTGGTGCTTTCCAGCAGTGGAGCATGCAGCGCATTTGAAGTTTTGCATCCATTTTACTTTAATAAAGGAATAATAAAATTTACAATAGCTTCAAATATTTATTTTCATGGCAAAAATAGACTATGATATATTCATTTCACATATATTACATTCAGTAATACAAGCTTTTCTGTCTATGAAACACAATTTGTACATTGTTTTACAAACCAATTTCAGTTTTACAAGAATTAAAGCTGTTTTGATTATACATTTTTACAGTATTGGTGGCAAGACAGCAAAAACAGACATATTAACTGCTAGCTTAGTTCTAGAAAATAATACTTGAAAATTCACGTTTGCTGTAGTTTAAACAAAGTCCTGTTTAAATCCTTGCATAGTGGCTCAAATGAAAAAGCAGGAAAACGGAGCCAGATCCTGCATTACTCTGACATTTAGGTTTTGATCCTACAAAACTGCTGAAAGGACTTCAAACTCACATTGACTTTAATGGAATGAAGAGATTTCAGCAACATGCAGGAGTGTAAATATTTAGTGTTTTGCCAGGTCAAGCCCCTAAAATTTCCATCCAAGTCCACCCAAAATCAGCCATAGACAGGACAGCTATTTTGGGCACTTCAAAGCAATTTCAGATAGTATCATTGTAAAAAATAAAAATAATAATAATAATAAAAAAGGGTATTCACTTTGTCAGAATTATCCAGGATTAGCAAGGTCTCAGACTGAAGGATTTTAAATATATATATATATGTATAGTATCTAGTTTTGTATCATTCTGAATGGTGTTTGCAAAATCTTAAAAACTACTTTAAAGTTTCCTAATTTTACTTAGATGTTTCCAAATGCGAAAACAGCAGTAAAAATTCCCTTTATAAAGGTTAGGCACCTTCTGTAACTGTCCACATACAGTAATAATTTGGTAGTTTTGATTGCCTCATATCTGAAACAAAATGCTATTATGATACCTACAGACTTGCTCTCCCACTGGCCACGAGGCTGGATCTGTTGTAAACTCTATTTTAGCTTCTTTGCATTTGATTTCTACTCTCATTCCCCAGTTAGAGCCAAAGAATATACTTGTAAAGAACAAACACCAGAGGTTACACTTTACCTCTATATGCAGCATCTTGTGGAAAACACCAAAGAACAAAAACAGAATTAGTTAGCAACCGTTTTTGAAATGTTCATTGTAATTATCAAAAGCTACTTTTTCCCCAATCCTTGCAGACCGTAATAGAAGTAACATGTGTAGTGCCAACAAAATGCACCAAGTTAGCTGGTCCCAAACAGGATCTTATTAAGAAATTTTTACAGTCATGTTTGTAATAGCTGTTAAAAGTTTAAGATTTTTTTCCTTACTTAGTACAGTATTAGAGATTTTCTGAAGTTAAGATCACTGTATTGCAAATGCTGCACTGCAATTTCTAAGCACATAGTTGAATTCCACAGTTTAAGGGCCTGCTTTTCAGGCCAGTCTTAACCTGGTACAGCTCGCACCTACTCTAATCACCTGGCTGCCTTCACAGAGCCAGCACTGGACTTCCAGACAGTCTAACTTGCACCCGGGAGAAGCTATCAGCGCAAAATTGCATGCTTATTCCCTGGCAGTTTGCACGTCTAAAACCAGAGACCAATGCTTGAAATTCTGACCTTTAATAAGTAAACAGGAACTGAGCTGACAGATTGCATTGAAAACATTTGCAAAAGATGATATATAAAAATAACAGAGCCTCTGGAAAAAAATATTTGGAGTTTCAAAAATCACATTTAAAAAGCCAGTAAAAATAACACCTATGACTATGACTACATGTTCACTTACCCTACCATGCCATGAAAAACATACCATATGAATCAGACCCTTCTTGCAGCCCTTCTGTGGGCACAGACTGTTCCAAATCCTCCTCCATAAGCCATTCCTTAAATCCTTGCTCTCTACTTGCAACATTTTGCACTTTTGCAAGAGAATCTCCTCCAAACTGCCTCAACTACTTTGTCTTTTAATGCCGTAGCTTCATTTAGTTGCCTTCCTACTGCATTCTTTTGCTTAATTCTTGTAATCTGTATTTAAATTTAAAGTGGAGAATGTGAGTACTTACACTGTAACACCTCAAGTTTTCCTTGGTGCTAAGCACATTTTAGCTCCTCATGGTATCAGGAGGAACTGCAGGAATTGTGTGTTTTGCAGGACCAGGCTCTGCTTTTGCATGACTTTGTATTACTGAACAAAACCAAGCCAAACCTGTCATTCTCAGCAATGGAACCACTGTTTCTTTTATATTAGTAAATAGAGATCACTATTGATGTGCACTATGTTAATGACAGGGTTTTAGTAATGCTACTGGTGTTAAAAAAAAAAAAGAGCCCCCATTGCACAGCCAGCTTGAATGATAAACCTTGCAGCTCCCAGGTTTGGTCCAGAAGCCTCTGAAGTCCCTCAACTTTGACAGCTACTCCAACGAGAAAACAACTTATCTGTTCTCCAGCAGCAGCCTCAGGTAACCTCACTTAGGAAATTTAGGAACGTATTTTTCCAACAAAATTGTCCCAAATGTAATCTGCTTAAACTAGATACACAGGCCAGATAAAAGGAGCCAGAAATACCTACTTTCCAAAAATGCCAAGAATTCTTGCAGCTTACTCCACATTTATTTTATCTATTCAACTTGTTTTTTCCTACATGTTGATGATAATTTACACCTACTTTAATCCACAGAAGTTACAGAGACTCTATCTAGCTCAGCTGCTTTTAATGAAATGTATTTCTAAATATAAACTATAGCTTCCTGCATTTCTGATTTTTAGTGTTCACTTGTGCAAAAGGTATCACTGAAAGAGAGAGGGATGCTAAGGCACCAAACGGTTCCTGCTATTCACAGGGAACAGCATTGCTAGACAGAGCAGAAAAGGAGAGCTCTCCTGGGCAGGCTGCGGGGTATCTGGGCAAAACAGCAGGGATTTTTACGGCCAAAGAAATCCCTACATGGATTCACAGCCCAAAGCAAAGCCTGCTAAGTTGGGGACACCCATGAAATGATTTCAGCAGGGCTTTGAATGAAGTTTTTGAGAAGAGCTAGCCCAGGACTACATAGATTCAATAGTCAAAAGATCTGTGAGAGCAAACAAGAAAAAGAGCCCTAAATGGGCAGAAACCCCCCTCGCTCGTAGTAATTAGTAGGTTCTTCTGATGACTCTTCATAGAATTTGATCCTAGAAAATCATTTTCCATCTAGCCCATAAAAAACAGGCAAATCAGTACTCTTAGCAGTATATAGCACCTTTATTTATCCCTGAGAACTCTGACATTCCTAGGAAATCTGCACCTTTTTCTGTTACTTACTGCAGGAATATCTTCATACAACAAACTTCCTATACTAAAACAGATCAGCTTAATCTTACGTAAGAATAATCTGGTTTCTTCCCCATAGGCATTGAGGTACCTGTGGCAAAATGGACTTAGAGTGGAATTTTCACCTTTCATGACTAATAGATCCACCTACCACTCTGGCTGTGACTGCATTTGGACAACTGATTCTCTCATAATGTCCAACATTTCCTGAAGCACCCTGTGCAACTGCATTAAAAAGTACTCAGGGCTCTGAGCAAAACTGAACTTAAACTTTTGTTTTGTTTTTAAAACTATCTGAAGATGCAATTAATTTTATTACAGAAGGTTGTAGAGTTTCATTTCATTGGTATCTTTATAAGAGAATCCGCTCATTGTTAACACTCACGTGGAACCATATGTTTATTTATGAAAGCAATCCTGCTATTTTTATTAGGAAAATTCACATAAAGTCTATTAATACAAAAAATGCAAAATGACTCTGCTGATGGCTGAATCTAAAAGCTGAAGGGCAGTAGGTAGCACTGCTCTCACCCGAAAAAATTAAAAAAAAAATCTGAACTGTGATTATAAGGTTAGAGAATAACTAACAGCTGGAAAAAAAAAGAGGAGAAGAGGAGAAAGAGGTCCTCCTTACCTCAAAACTCATTTTCAGGTTAAACTCCTCATTTTAGTTGCTCTTTTAAGGCCTCAGGGCTGATGTTGTGCAGCAGTAACTGCTGGATATCAGAAAATTGTCACTCCGAGTTGGGAGGCTTTGTAACATCTCTAAAACTTGTATTCATCAGATCATAGTCTGAAGATTAGAAAAGTTCAAACTAGCTTTCTACAGGGCAGCTTCTCTCAAAAATATTTCTGAAGATTTACATGAAGCGTGGTATAAAAGTAGCAATATTTCAAAAATACGAGCTTAATACGAATATACAAAAATGTTTCTTCCTTTCAATTACATTTCTATTAAGATGGATATGTCAAATTGGTTTGTTTGCAGGCTTATGTAAAGAATCCATCTTCGGTAACTGGTTTCCTCCAGACTGCATTTGGCAGCGAATGAGGCATTTTATAACTACAAGAAAAGGTTTTTTCTTTTCCTATCCTATCTTACTTTTATTGAGAGCAGAACAATTCAGACTGCTTGAAAACAGACCAAATGCACTAGATGGCTATTAAAATGTAAAGTAATACATTTTTATGGGATGACATATTAGCAAAATGTCATTGGAATTATGCTTATCTTCATGGAAGAAGCTCATTACTGAGGAAACTAAAGCAACCTTTTTATTACCTTTTTAATTAATGTTTTGAGTAGACAATTATTATTTTGAAGGAGTTTTTAATTATTCATAACAGCTGCCAAAACCTTGTCACAGCACACAGAAAAATAAAATTATTTTACCAGTTAGAAAAATGACTTTCAATCTCATTCTGTTTGCTAAGTGGGTATCACAGGAGGTAGTTACATAAACATGCCCACATTAAATGACTGTCATTTAATTTTAGAAATTAAAGTACATGTCTACAAACAAATAGCTCGTCTTTGAACAGAAAATTCAACTCAGCATCTCAAAGCACTTGAAAAAGCAGGTAAAAATTACAATGTCTCCTTTTTAAAAATAGAAAGGAGTATTCAGGAACCCTGTTATTAGATCAGACCTGCAGCATTAGGGACAAAATAGAAACTACCAGAGGTAGGACTTATCATCACGTCCTTGCCACAACCATCAGCTCTGCCACTCACAGTTACTGAAATACCCACATCTCCAGTGTTACTTTTAAGAATTTTTACCCTCTGCAATCATTCTCAAAGAGCTTCTGTGAACATCCTTCATAGCAACACTCCACAGCACCAGCAAAATCTGGTTTACTACTGACAACATAATCCCCAAAATTCTACAAACACTTCTAGTGCTTTAAAGGCTTCCTCGAAGGGGAATATAAAAATTGCTATGGTCATTTTGCACTGTGTAAACCAGCAATCACAGCTGCCACACCTCCTCTCTTCTGTTTCACATGATCATTTCCACTTCACCACTATACACCTTCGTATTCCAATTTTGGTTCTCTCACTTCCTCAACTTAAAAGGCTCTCCCAAAAATAACAGGTTAGTAATGGTGTATTGCCATATGAAACAATATATGATTATAGCTTCTATGTTTAACTACATAAATAACAGAGCAAAAAGAAAAGTGCTTAAAACATTTGCCTCCACTTTGATTTCAGCCAGTAAAATCAAACCACTCTCTAAATATATGAATAATACTGAATATGTACTCTCTCTCATCCATTTGTTTCCAAGAACTTAGCAGATAATTAGGATATTCTTGCCCTGCTTTTTGCCTATAACTCAGTAGGTAAACATGCCTCTCGCTCAAATGGAAATTATCAACAGTTAACATGATCTTTCACTTCCCAGTTCTGTTATTTGGCACTCTACAACTCTCAACAGTTTCCTCTAGTACTTTCTCCACAGATTTTGAAAAGTTAATTCAAAAACTGTCAATCTTTTCCTCTGAAAACATTATGCTGTTTAAAAATGGTATTTTTTTCAAAATTAAAAAAAAAGATAAATACAAAAATAACTGCCTTAAAGTGACATCTTAAAATATCTAGGAATTGCTAATTCTGCTGAGTAAACCAGAGGAAACCAAAAGTTCATCTTAAAAAACATAGATGTATTGTTCTAAATATAAAATTGAAAGCAGAATGAAACTGCTTAAGACCTTGACATTCCCAAGGAGTAAGTTCCTCTCCCCACGTGCATCTACAGGTTTTAGCTTCTGCACACTTAATTCATTTTTAAAGTCTATATTACTTTTAAAAAAGTTAGTAAAATTGCGTCATCCACTTCCATTCTACAAGACACTTATTTTGCCCAGAGTAACACTATTCTAAAGAAAGTGTGCAAGTTCTACAAAACAGAACAAGGAGGATCATTTCCTACTATAACTGCAGCTGAACACGGGAAGAATGTAGCCCAGCGAAGATCCTGCTTTGCAAGGACTGTTACAGGGACTTGCATTTAACAGTCACATACTAGTCTTGAAAAGTAACTCTGTGACTCAGCATAGGAAGCAAACGTCAGTAGGGGCCAGGCTGCCTGGACAACTGAAATTTTACTTTTGTAAACTCACGTCGTGTCCCTTAGGAAGTGGCAGGGATTATATAAGCCTAGAACTTTTGAGAAACTGGATGAGAACTCCATAGACGAAAGTGTACTGAGAAAGAGTCTGCACCATCATCATTCTCTGTTGCCTCAACATGTCCAGCACTCGTGGGATGTCCAGCATCTGGAGGAAGAGAACAAACCATTACAGTGACTGGTAAGTAAGGAGATTGCCTTGTACACCTTCACAGCAGGAAATGTAGGATAAAACTAGTGATCTAAGGATAGAAACAGCTGCCCTAATTTCAACTCTGAAAATTCACCGCCTATTCTGGCAGCATGGACATAACTGCACCACTGACCATATTCACCTCATCTTCCTCATCCGTGAGCCATGCATAATAGTGTCCAACCTGCCTGCCTCGTGGGTAACTCCTCACAAATCTAATGGTCCCAAAAGTCTGCACAGGGTTAGGATAGGGATGCACAGTGAACACTTGGTTTGGAGAGCCTCAGCTGACACCTTTATATTACGAATAACAAACTGTCCACTTGAGGCTAAAGGCTGATGGGACTAGGTCTTACGCTATTAAACTACCACTTTGTCCTCTGCCAAGGCTGATACTGCAAATATTACTATATTTAGAAACAAAATATTTAATAACAAGCACTGAGACTGTATTACATAGCATGCCCTTAAATATTAACTATCATGAAGTAATAGAGAAAAAGCCAGGGCCAAACCCTGAGATATGCACAAGTACCCCAGGACATACTTTTTCCATTCAGTCATACAACACCTTATAAAGTCAAGAAACAGATGAACCCTTCAACACCCAGTGTATAAGTGGGCAACTCTAGAAAATTATT
>NW_010588923.1:240477-262445 GCF_000705375.1 Tinamus guttatus | reverse complement strand
CGCTCTTCCAATGGCTATATCCTTGTTAGGCAGGTGACTCGCCCAACCTCCCAGCACTTTCAGAGCACAAGAACGAAAAAGGAATTACCTCGTTGTGTTCCAAGCAAGCAATCATGATCTCTGACAGGATGACCACCCCCGTGCGCCCCACGCCCGCGCTGCAGTGCACCAGCACAGGAGGGTTACAGCTCTGCGGATCTGCGGTGCTGTTTGTGTGGCGCCGCACCGACTGGATCTCCTCCAGGTAGGCTGTTGGGTTCAACAGAAGAAGAAAGCTACATTTAGGAGACAAAGCTATAAAAGCTCCGCTATTACCACTGCGTGACTATCAGAAATATCCTGTAGGAGGAACTCAACAAGTTACATCTCCCAGAAGAAAATGACACAGTAAATAAATCACCTTTCACATCCCATCAAAAGCAATACAAATCTATTAATCATGTAGTTTTTGTAAGGTTTTGACAGCTTCCCAATCCCCCAACAAAGGTGGTGGTCTTGCTATTGCTGACACATATTGAATGAGTAATACGGGATGTAATTATGTTTTAAGCTATATGGCTTTTCAGTGTGTTGTACACATGGCTTTAGACATAAATTGTCATATACTGACAGGTATATGCCCATCAAAAACACAATCTAGTATCTCTTGCTGGAATGGAGAAACCTTGTACAGCAGGATGCTTGGCATACGTATCACAAGCTAATTCCTGTATTGCAGCCATGCTAGGTAACACACACACACACAAAAAAAAAAAGTCAAATCCACTGAACACTTACAGAGAAATCCCTTTAAGTCCTCAGGACAGCCATGCTCTGGCCAGTCAGTATACTGCAGATGCCAAACTGTCCTCTCCTGTCCTGTGAGAAGGTGTTTGATCTTCAATCCCGTAGTTGCATAGCAGCCTGAATCCGTACGGAATCGTGTTGTAATCTTAAATCTTCCATACGTGACGGTGTTGTGTCTTGAGCCAAGACGTGGCCAATATCTGAAGCTTTTTTCTCTCCCACTCTCCTTAAAAGTAAAACACTTGCTTAACAGGAAACATGAAAATACACACGCAACTGATGTTCCTGTAACAAATATATTTCTCCTCTATTAAGTATTGCTACAGTCTTACAGTTTCTCACTGAGTGAACAAACTTTCTAGTGGAAAGGGTTTGCAAATTTACATCAGTCTGCCAAGAAAAGCAAGACAGAACAGCAAAGGGGTCCCTATAAAATAATCTTCAATTGCTTTTCTTGTTTCAGTAAACAGCCCCCCTTCCTGTAATGGATCATGAGAAAATCACTGCAGAATTTTCTGGGGTAGACCTGCTCAGCTTATACTCACTTCTTCTGCTGTGACCATTGCTATGATGGCAATCCCTTGTTCCCAAATCATCTGCCAGAAATCTTGACATGTGTTCTGCAAAGGGCCCTGTGTAGCAATGTAATCCCATTCGATGCCACCAACAGAGACCTGGACAAAGATTATAGATATTAGAAGCCATCCTACTGCCTACCACGAACGCAGTCTGAGAATACGGAAGAGGATGAACTAAGACTCTGTCACCGCAGATCAAAAAACATCACAATCATGGTGAAGGATCCCAATTTGTTGAGATGCCAGCTCCCTTCTTAACTTAGGAAGCGTGTCCTCTGTGAGTACCAATGCAGAGAGAGGAGGGCAGAGAGAAAGTAGATCAATATAGAACATCTCTCTTACGTAGAAGCAAAACCAGAAAATCTCTCCAAAAACTAACCCTCTTTTTTTTTTTTTAAGGTAATGTAAGGCAAGCAAGTTCTTCCTCCCCCAAACAAAACTCAGCAGAAAAAAGGAAGGAAGGAGGGAGAGATTGGGAGGGATTCTAACTTAGTTGACAAAACCAGAATTGAAGGCCTAATCCCTTTTTAATTATGATATCAACCAGAAAAGATTTCTCCAACAGTATTTCTCTCACCTTGATATGAGATGCATTGATGTAACCCGTGTTATTTTCTTTGGTTGGGACTAGCTCCACTCTGGTGTCATCATAAGGAAGGACATCCTGGAACCGGTTTCTTTCAGCATTTTCTGGAAGCCGAGCTATTGAGCACTCCCCATCCGTAAGCCGCCTCTTCTGAATGCGCTCGTATTCCGTGAACACCATTCCCTGCTCCAGCCGTTGCTCCAGAACTTTACACTAAAAAAAGAGAACAAAGATTACCAGAGAAATTCAAATACCAAGATGTTTTTTAACATAGAATTCATAAGGGATGAAATGTTTGTACTTTCTCCTATACAAACTTTTTAATGCTTTTCCAGCTATTATTTTTTTAAAACATACCAGAATAAGCCAGAAGCAATTCTAACCAGGAAGAGTGTTGTTCAATTGAAATCTGCCTAAGAATCTTGAGATGTTTCACTAAGTCACAAACATCACTGTGGGAGGAAACAAAAATCATAGCAAAGGAATATTTGGCCAAACAAGGTAACTATGCTACACTATAAACATTGCTTCAAATGCCTTTAAACAAGAAACACTCATTAATCTTTCTGCTCAATATAGTACACAGGATTACATCATTTGAAAAATCACTTATTAAAAAAAAAATCACTTGTAATGCATACAACTTTCTGGTGAAGGTGGAGAAAAACTCTACAATTCCAGAACAAAATGCTGAGCTCACTGAATGAATTAATCATTTACTGCAAATATTCCACATTTCCTTAGTGTAAAGATAATAAATATAGAAGACAGCAGCAAAGCCTTCTTGGAACCTCCTGCTACAGCTGAGTTATAAACCCATGATTTTTTTTTTAACTAGAATAATTCAGTCTGCCCCAAAAACAGATTTTTTCTTTCAAAACTAAATTGTTTCTAAATCATAGACACTTCTGGAATTTCAGGATCTGCTTGCCAACAACAATTAGAGGAATAATATGTGAGATTTCAGCCAGAAAATTTCATCTATGTCACATGTCTCGAGCCTCTCACAGCAACTGTTCTGCAGTATCAGACTAGAAAAGCATTGTGTCAAATAATTGTACTGCCAAATGTTGCACTAGAAAGTGTAAAACCGCTGTTACACACAACTTACAGATCAATACACTCATTGTAAAAATGTGCCTTTTTGTGTCTTTAGGCCAAATTTCCCAGTATAACCTGACAGTAACATGAAGCTGAGCAAAGAAGTAGGTACTGAATCCACTTAAGTCTTCATCTTCTAAAAATATCTACTGTCTAGACTTTCTTTCATGTTGTGTGTCTCATTTGTTCTGTCCCTTCTCCACAGTCTCAGGAACCACTCCCATTTCCTGATATACATTCTGCCTACGTGAACTATTTGAGGAGGCAGTGTAGAGGCACGTGTCTTTTTCCATCACTTTACATTACAGATTCTTCTTTTGTCTTAGCCCTTTGTGCAGAACTGTCTGAATAACTATATGTCTGAATTCAATAGAAGTCAAACCAGGAAAATATGCTGGCTGCAAGAGGAAATAACCAAAACTGTAACTAAATGTAAAAATGTATCTCAACAATACAGTGTTACTTTCTGTTCCTTCACATCCTCAAGGGGCATATATATTTCAGAAAGCCATTTCAACACACTTTCAGCCACAAAATTACAGTCAAAACTCCCTCATATGGGTTTAATTCCAAGCTTTCAAACCCCAAGACTGATTTTCTTCTTTTGTGATTTTCAACCAACTGTCCTGCAAGTTACTTGGAAACAGCAGCTAGTGGTACTGTGACTGTTACACTCAGTGACCTCGATGAACTGAGCTGAAGGGGCTTTCAGCTAAGGCTGCCCACCCGTGCCCACAACCAGAGTCTGAAGAGATGAATGTCTGCAGAACATACAATAGTCACCACAGACCTCACTCATCTAATTGCTCCCTGGGAAGATATATGATGACAGAATTGTTCTATACAACCCTTCATAATCTGGATGTTCACTAATTTCGCACTTGCTTGCACACAGGACACCGTGGGTATAAACAGGAAAGAGACAGGCTGGGGTACTGGTTATATCTTATATCTCTCAAGTATCAATCCTCAGTTCTAGAACCTGACATTCTCTCTGTGATCTGAGACTGGTTAATTAATTTAAAAGTTCAGCAGATCACACAAGCTCCATCTACATTCTCAGGGATCCACCTGGGGGAAAAAAAAAGATAAACACTGTCTGAACGAGCGGTATCCTGGGGATGCAATATAACTACTCAATTTGTTGTTAAAATTGCATGAACTACTAATCATTACAATCAAGTTTAGACCTTTCAGTGTGTAAAGGAACCTATGTTCAAAGGGTGAGGTAAATTGCTGTCATCTTAAACCTTAAAAGAAAAATCTTTTGTCACACTCAATATGTGTATCAGTGACTTTGTAATCGGAAGTCTCATTTACCATTTTGCTTCTATGCTCAATGTTTAAGTTGCTTTGAATCTGTAATATTTTGAAAGTCGCTACAAAGTACCACCATTCATATGCAATTAAATTTTGAAAAGTTAATAATGTGATGAAAGAGAAATCAAGTATTAAAAAATTTCAACCTACCCGTTCATCATTTGTTGCTCTTGTGGACTCCTCCTTCCCCTCGTCTGGCAGAGGCATTCTACTCAAGGTCAGTCCATTTAGGGCAGCTAGCTTTAGAGGCCCTATTTTTTTTGCATCAGTTTTATTCTTTTTCATGCCCTGCAGAAGAAAAGCTAAAACTTATAAATATACTTAAATAGTTGATAGGTTATAAAGCAGAACTCAGATGAGTTCAGTTTAGTAAAGGATACTTCTCTGACCTCTCCTGCAAACTAAACCAGCTTTGACCCTTTTCTCTGATTAGGACTGCAGTGAGAGATTAGGGTGGTGGGGCTACATTCCTCCAAGCACACAGCTCAAGTCTGTCTTCATTCCAGACAAGTTACTGAAACTGCATGAGAATGACAGATAATGCTCCCTGCAAGGCTAGGTCATAGCTGAAGGTGTGAGGCCACAACTCTGGGCAATTATCATTCTTGAAAGAACTGGAATCACTAGCCACCCCAAAATATACATAAATAAAATGATTCTGTATAGCTATGCAAACTGAACTGAAAAGTATTCTATTGAATATTTCCAATGAAAACAGTTTGAAAGGTTGAAATGAATATGCACATGACTATCAGACGGAAAAGGCAGGGTTAGTGATGTGGTAGTCCCATCAGTGATTCAGAATATTTCATATGGAGAGCAAAACACAAAGCAACTATATCTAAATGTGAACACAAGTAGAAAGATATTACCATATTTTTCTATATCCACATAACAAACAGGAAGAAGAAGAAGAAAGCTTAAGGAAACATGAGGAAATGATGGAAGTTGATGAAGATGGTATAAATTCCTAGCCTGTATTATTGTGTCCAGCTCCATGTAGATCAAGTCCAACATTTAAGAAAACTGTGAGAGCAGTAACTATT
Organism: Tinamus guttatus; assembly: GCF_000705375.1. The sequence continues at coordinate 257,028 of NW_010588923.1, read as the reverse complement.
TAAATACATGCCTTAATCTAAGTTAGCTTTTGCAGCATCAGTTAGAATAGTTAGTAAAGAGTAGATTTATGATGCTAGTTCCACTGCAGACCAGTTCTTGCAAAAACTATTTAACAGGGTATAGTACCTCAAGGAAAGGGAACATCAATCAATTAAATATATATATATATATACACATATATATATAAAGGAAACACGACCCCCAGATGCCACAGAACATGGTCTTCCTTCAGCAGCACTCAACATATTCCAGGAGCTACATAAGGTGACCAAAAGTTTAAAACAAAGTAAGTGGTAAACGTTGCCAATGCAACTGAAACTGCATGGTCCAACGTGGGCCTTGATGTTTCTTTGAGGTGGGAGTTACGGGAAAGGTGAAACCTACAGTCCTTCCATTCCATTCTTTTTAAGGAGTCATAGGAGGAGAAAAAAGAAAAAGACAGCAAGGAATAAATTTAATGGGATAAGAGCAGATTGAAGGCAAGGGAAGAAAAAGGAAAGGATATAGGGAGGGGAGGAGATGGAGGAAAGTAAAGAAAAAATACAAGGAAAGAGAATCTATTATTTTAATGAGTCAGATTCCCCTTTTTGGTCAGAATAAGAAAGTTAAAGGATTTAGCTAAACTCAGTTTTTTGGTAAGGGAAGTTATGACATTAGAAATCTGGCAGTGGAAGGGAAGCAGTTGTTTTTATCCCAGAAAAGGATACGTAAGACAGAATGTGGGAAGTGGGACTGACTTTAAAGTACCTCTCTGCTGCAGAATTGCTAGGCAGGTCAGCTGTATCAGACTGGGGAGGGGCACAGTTGGGTCTGTGTGGGAGGACTATTCAAACAGAACTCAGAAGTGGCAGAAAAGATAGAAGACAGCTAAGCAGAGTTAATGAGAGAAAAACAGATAATAATTCTTATGTTTTAAAAGCATCTCAGGCTGATTTCTAACACACCACCATAGAACAACCCAAAACAATCCAAAACAAGAAAAAGTAATGTCCACTTACACCTAGCGGGGGAAGGCCTTCCACAATATTCTTCTTCCCAGACAAAAGATCAGACACAGGTCGCTTCTTTACTGAATCCTTTCTTACTCTGTATCTCCCTGATGTTGTAAGGTCAGACTCCGACATAGATGGAGTAAGCAGTCCTTCCCCTCTTCTCTGTACCTGGCTTTCTACCAGTAAATGAACTGGGCTCATATCCTTCATTCTCTTTTCTGTCTCCGTAATATGTAATTTAGGGTCAAGAATATGCAAAGGTCCAGCAGATGAAGCAACAGAGCTATATGGGTAGCTCAGTACAGAATCATGAGAATAACCACTCATAACGGTCGAAAGTTGGGCTTGATCTTCAGGGAGAGGGGACAGGCTTGTACTAGCTTTGTTTTCTTCTTCAAATTCTTCCTCTTCTTCACTACTGTGAATCAGCATAGTAGCATCTGAAAGGGTTTTCTTATGTTCACAATTCATGCCTTCTTGCGCATTTTCTTTTTGTTTTGTCCTGTCCATCAGGATATTGGGCTGTGACCCTTCTGAGATAACCCTTGGAAGAGCCATATCTGCTGCAGATGCTGACATGGTCCTCTCTTTAATTCTTATACCTTCAAAGCTGGGAGTCAAGCCTGCTATTTCAATACTGTTCCTCTTCTGCAGCTGGGCATGGCGTGCCGATGTCAGAGGCTCACTGACTTCCTGAAGAGAGTGTGCAACAGGCAGGCTATCCTCCTGAAATGTCTGGACGGAATGGTGCACTCGGCGGGTAATGAGGTCCGGGTTGCTGCTGCTAATGTAGAGGTGGCGGGAGAGGTCCGGGGTACTATTGGCAGGTCTTGGGTATGGGTACGGGGGAGGGGGTCGATACACTTGGGTCTTCATTATGTTTGGTGCTGGATAATCTTGAGCCTGCAGTTGTACATTTGTTAGCTCAGGCACACTGACCGCCCCAACAACTGGGAGATTGGCTATGAAAACTGTAATTTAGGTTAAATGGGTAATGATTAGACTGCGGGGAAGTGAAGTGAGCATGTTCTCGTATTTCAGGTTGACTGTAAACTAAGGCATCAGGCCTGCTGTAAGCATATGAATTGCTGATGTTAAGATTTCTCATTGAATGGCTTTGTCTGTCTGAATGCATCATTCCCCTGTTGAGCTGTCTCATTACTGTTTCATAGTCCGGCGTGGGCCGGTAAGAAGGTGGTATTAGTGCACTATGTCTATGCGACGGGACGTAATCGGTTCTGAGGACGTCGCTTCCAGTAATGCTGGGGTTGGAAGACATGGGTGACGGCTGCAGGTAATGCTGTGGATTATTCAAGGAGTTTGTGCTATGGGCGCTATAGACACTACCATTGCGGATTCGGCCACTGTAGTCATGAGGAGCTCTGTCCAAGCTAGTCTGAGAATGACAGTAATATCCGTTCTGATTGCTCACAAACAGGTTATCTGAAAATAAAGTTTAAGAATAATCATTATGTCCAAGACACAAAATGAGGAAAATAATCATTATGAACATGTAGCTAATCTATGATTGAGATTTTCAAGATCTCAGTTATTCAGATCTATATCTTAAACTGGGAAGAGAAGAAAAACAGAACAGCTTTCTTGTTGTTGATACCTAAGGAATTCACACCAGAATAACCAATAATGATCAACAGATGATGCAAACTCCCAGAGCAAAACTTTACTTCAATTTAGAAAAGTTTTCTTCAGATCAGGCTTCGTAAGCTTCAGCCTAAGTTAAACCAAATACAAATTAATCTTAAAACACTTCAGTTGAAAGAAAGAACAACCACGCCAGAGTTTGCACTAATTTAATGAGATCAGCTTAAAAACTAAGAAACAAAATAATACTCCGGTCGTAAGTGGATATAATACTATAAGGCCGTTAAAAAAGTAGAACTGTGGACACTATTTAAACAACAACCATATATTCTTTCCACATTAACATATAACCACTGTGATGGATAAAGAAAATGACCTCAGAGTTTACAAATTCAGCATGCACTTAGTAGACTGTACAGCCAATGAAGTAATTGTTAATCTGCCAGGCTGCAGAGTAAATAAGTCACTGCTTTAGGTTCCTTTAGTTATGTAGCACTTAAAGTGATCAACACCATTACCATTCTTATTGAAATTAATCTGCTGATAATAAATGATTCTTTTACTTATGAAAAAAAAAAAAAGTTCGGACGTAGGATTTTTGCAGTAGGAAGCATGATAGTCACTGGCCCTGCTTTGCGTGGGCTACTTAGTACCCCAGTAACTGAGGCTACTTTGCATGGGATTAGATTAAGCTCTTTAGGGTAGCAACTTCGTTAACTAAAGACACAATGTGTAACAATCAATTAGAGAGAAAAAGCAGCCTTGACTCCACTGTGTAATTGGACAGATTACATTCCTTGAGAACTCTAATTATTTTATCCTCTTTTTTTTTTCAAACAAATATTTAATAATTCCATAACCCATGGATCTCCTCAGCCTTTGGACTGCTCAGCACCTTGCTGTCTAGCAATTTGGGAGACAAAGTCCTCCCTTCCTACATTCTAGTTTTAAAACTCTTATTTTTCTCCAAACTCCCTGTGGGCTTAGATATTCCTTGCAGCAATCAAGATCAATACTGACAAGGATCTCAGAATGCCATCAAGTACCAGTTGGGTGCATAAAACTCAGACATACTCCAGTCCATTTAAACACATGCAGGAGGGGCGGCGATCTAAAGTTACTGCAGATGCTATCAGCAATTATCACTTCTCTCTTACCTGATGCATCTCATCAGCCTTTGCCTAGAGCAGGAGCAAGAACTGCAATGAGTGATGCACTGCAAACCTGTACCATGTTTAGCCTAAGAATTTATTCAATTCTACAAAATGAAATGCAAATATATGCAATTTATAGCTTCTACCTTTGAAAGTGTGGTCTTAGTTTTCCTGGCAATAAAATCAAAAGGTTTGGCTGTTTACAGTTTACAATTAAAACCATTTTAACAATTATTTAAGATTTAGAACGTTTCAACTCTGCTAATAATTACCTTGGGATGATGCGTACGGTTCAGTATAATGACCATTATAATGCAGCTGAGGTGGTGGAGGCATCATATAAGGTTGAGGCTTGGGCTAAGAAATAAAGTATTTTATTATTAGTTTTTTTTTTTTAAGTGATTTATTTTAAAAATAAAGTCTTGAAGAATGCTGTATATAAACTTAGTCCTCAGCTTAGTCCTAAACAATATGAAATGCATGTTTATCCCATGAAGTCATCAAAGGAATAAGAAACAACCAAGATTGTACCTTGCCATCTAGAAGAGTCTCCAAAAGACAGACCAATCTTAAACTGATAATAAAAGTGTTTAAAATACCTTGTATTGTATCTATTTTAATGTCATTATTCAGACCTTCCAAAAATTGAGAAGCTTCTCACTAGGTTCATCTTTTTCATTGCTCATTTTATTTCACTGAAACAAACTAGTATTTAATTCAAAGTCATTTCAGATTAAAAGAATGCAAATATAAGACTATTTGATCTCCTTACCAAAGACATCCTAGAAGAAGATCGCCTTCTAACAGGATTCACTGTAACGGGCTGGGTTTGTCTACAAAAGAAATTGTATGGTGAGAAACTGTTCTTACTACATCAAGACCTACTTCAGATCTTGAAAACTGCTCACAGGTTAAGTTAAAAGTCAGTATTTCTTAGAGCCAGGTTCTGTGTTAAACAGTCCCCTCCAAGAGTGTCAAAAGGAAACCACCACTGCAGTGAGCATGAGCAGAAACGCAAAAACAGGATGAGAACACAGAATGCTTAAGGTTGGAAGGGACCTCTAGAGATCATCTAGTCCAACCCTCCCTGCTCCAGCAGGGACACCTAGAGCACGTGGCACAGGGTGGCATCCAGGCAGGTTTGGAAGATCTCCAAAGAAAGAGACTCCACAACCTCTCTGGGCAGCCTGTTCCAGGGCTCTGTCACCCTCACAGTAAAGAAATTCTTCCTCACAGGGAAATGGAACTTCCTGTGTTTCAACTTGTACCCATTACCCTTAGTTATGTTAGTTATTACTTAGTGTCCATTCTACAAGCAAAAGAGGGAAATGGCCCTGAAGCTATTCTTGTAGCATGGCAGAAAAAGCTGAGGACCAGATGCAAATTTGAACCCCATGCAATATCGCATGCTGCAAGTCACCCATCCTATTTAAGACCTCATTTAAAATAATTTATGAAGGGCCTGTTGTATTTGCAATGTTACAGAAAGAACAAAGCCTATGCTGCATAAGTATTTTAATGTTCCAGTGTTCTAGCTATCAGCAGTAACTGGAGGTTTTTTTAGGTTACCTCCAAGGTGGATTGTTCAAAAAGCTTTAATTCCTTTTTCCTCACCCCACACTGCACTTTGTAGTAAGACAGTGGTCAAAAGACAGCAGAGTAATACAACTACAGGAACTGCCAGATTTTAGAAAGAAAGATGATTTTACAGCTCACCCTTTCGGAAATGAAGGACGAGAAAGAATTGGAAAGCGTGGAAGGGAAAGAATGAGGGAAGATTTCTGAGAGCCCTCCTCGGCTGGAGAGTCCGGGGAGTCACTAAAGACAAGGATGTACAGACAAAATGGAAACAGTCAGCTAATAAACAGAGAAAACTAATTAGAAAAGGTCCCAATTACCAACACAAAAAAAACTATGAACTTTTTATAGGCATGCAAAATACATTTTTCAGCAGCAGGATCAGAGGACGGGGAATCTTACGGTAGAGATAAATCAAACCAAAAAAATGTTTATTTTTTGAGGACTTTTCCTATTAAAACTGTGCTGTAGAGGATGAGTCAGAGTAAGAAATAGAAATTGGTATTCAATACTATTCAGAGAGCAATGAGAGAATCCTACAAATACACCAATACTACCAATATTTCTCACCTCTCTCCAGAAAAGATCACGTTTAAGATAAGACATAGGATCACGTTTGGCTATTCCAAACTCATTCTACTCTTCCAAAGCTGCACTCACAATAAACATGCTTTTGCACCAAGCCCCCCATAGGTACTTTGTTGCTGACCTACACACCAAGAGGTGGAATGATACATTTGGGAATCACACTTTTTTATGATGGGCTATTCAATAGGTCTGTTTGTCTGTTCTTTGACTGAAGTAACGTAACTAAAGGAAAGCTGCTACCAGCGGCGAAGAGTAGCTCAAAGTCTAGCCCTTGATTTACAAGTTGGATACCAGCCCATTCAAATCTAATTTCATGAATTGTATTAAATTTACGTTGCTACTGCCACTGGTGCTACTTGAGCTATACAGATTCCATGGATACCCAAAGGACCACATACCTCTCAGCTGTCAATCCAGCACATTTCAAGAGTGCTTCACATACCCTTCCCGCCCTTTGAAAGGCCTTCAGAGTGATCTTTAAACAGTTCACTCAAACACAGGCCAAAATCCCAGTGATTTTAGTATCTCAAAAACATTCTAGCATTACTGACCCCCAAAGGAATTGAAGTCTACTACAGCACTACAGATTCAGCAGCAAAGGCCAAATACTAGCACTTTAGTAAAGATCTAAGCTGAATATTGTTCTCTGTTAGGAGGCTGAACCCTTTTTATACCATTTTTATGTAAGTTTTAGTAACTGGTGATAAATGTTCTCTCACGAAACACAGGAAAAAAATCCTACGAGTAATTAGTTAGTATAAACAAAAAAGAAAAATGAAGATATTGAAGAGGTCATATAAGATTTTCCTTCCTAATAGAAACTCCAAAGGCATCAAGAATTTTGCTTGTGTATGCTACTTACAGGCTGCATTTATTTAGTCTGTAAAATTTGTGCCTAGCCACACACATCCTCCACACATATTTTGCTGTTTCCATATCTTCCTGCCAAAAAAAACAACAAAAATGCTATTAGGTAAAACATGCCTATCAATTGCTCTCACAAAAGCCACTGAAATTTTAAAGATTAAATTGGCATTAAACAATTTTTAAATTGAGTTACATTATTATAAGCAGATTTTCCTTAAACCTACTTTTTGCAGACCTGAACAGATACTCTAGCCTAATGATTCTATTATATTTATAAAAGTTTAAATTAGAAGCCTTTTGCTGATGGCATCCTTATCAGCCATAATACTAGAGTGCGCATATATACATATTCATACACACACACACACACACATATATACAGAGAGAGAGAGTGTGTGTGTATCCACCATGTCAGAAGACTGTCCAAAATGCCTTGCTGACAAAGGAAACAGGTAGTTGCTAGAACATGATTCTGCAAAGTCCACACTGGCCCATGCAGCAAAGTTCTAGGTTGAAATGTTATCTTTAAATACCACAGATTTAAAGGCTAAAAAAATACACATGCAAGCAATTTCACTGGAATGGATCAGAGTGCTTCAGACTCTGTATTTGACTCATTCATACAACTGGATATGCAGAAGAAAATTTACCCAACAGGGTAAAGAAATTTAACAGAAAGGAAATGCAATCGTTTATTCTCAGTGAAAAAAAATAAACACCCACTCACAGTTTGGAACTGGATTGTCTCTTCCTTGTTTGCCAGCTCTAGTGCAAAAAAGGATTTGTTGTGGGACATGTTGGCAATATCATGCCACCTACAGACAAAAGAGAGAGAGACTGTGACTGGCAAGTCTTGGATTTTCAAGCCGCAGAAAATGCAGCTGAAGAACAGATCCATCTCCAAGAATAGTGATGAGAACAAAAAACAAAAAGCAAACAAAATCAATTCATCTGAACAAGTTAAACACTGCAATTTTAGGTCATCACTTCCATATTGGTTAAATGACTGCTGAAAGGATTGCAAAATGCAAGTGATACCAAGTATAACACGTATTCCACTTCAAATTTGTTTCACTGTTTTTTTATTTTCTTTTAATCAATCCAAGTGAATTTAACTATCAGTAATGGCAATGTTGTGACTGCCTGAATGAAAGTAATGCATTCTAAAGGGAAATAAATGTCTACATTAAACACAAAGCAGTTCAGGCATTATTAGCTATGTTTTCTAGAATTCTTGCAGGCTGATATATGATGGAAGATTAGATTGTAAGAAATATAATGCCACATATTCACTACCTTTTAAATTGAAAATTGTTTAATGTACTAATAATACATTAATAGAAACAAATTCTGTATCACTGGTTTATTAACCGGGTGTTCTGCTGAGCACAAACACAGAGGAAAAGCATGATCCACACACAGGACTCTTTCTAAAGGTATTTTTACGGTTTCTATTTCCATGATATTGTTGTGCCTCATAGCTGTTCACTGTCATAACTGTGAGACAGGGAATCATTAATCTCCCCATTTTGATGAAGAGAGACAAAAAGCCAAGGCTTTGGTTCCTATGCTTTTATGGATGCAATCATGAACCTTTTACAACTGATCTGAAGCCTAATCTAACCACTGTAAATTGTACCAGTGGGTCATCTGCTTATGCTATTTTTAGTTCTCAAATACCAGGACAGACATGGAACTGCCCACAGTGATACAGCAAATCAACTGTGCAGAAGAGAATTGGCATGTGAATGCTTTCTGATGCTCTCCAACTATGTGCAGCTTCTTTCTTACGTTGGAAATGGACAGCATCCACACTTTTTGTTGAGTCTCAATACTAAATATTTCCAATACTTCTGGTTTTAAGAATGAATTTTGTTTTTTAAAGGCCTAAAAGCACAATAACAGTTTATAATGAGACACATGAGAAAGCCACTCACACTAAAAAAATGCAAGAGTCAATTTCTAACAGATAAACAGTGCATATCAGTTTTCCTTGTGCTTTGACTTGTGTGAAATTTAGAGACAGAGCTTCATTCAGCTCCCCCGCGTGCTGTGAAAGCCAGACACCAGCACTGCTGTTGCTTTCTTCCACAAGAGGCTGAGCAGGGCCCCTCTACAGCTCCACACCACAAATAAGAACGTGGTTCTCCTACCACGACAGACAGACCATATTTGGGACAGAGAGTGAAAAGCCTATGAGTGTGTAAGTCCTACTAATCAAGGCCACTAAGGGACAAGCACAGTTATCTCTGTCTCTACAGAAATTCACATGTTCCACTAACTGTTGGACTTACGTTTCCGAGATTCTGTTCATAATCAGCCAAATATTCAATTCTGTGAGGTTAAAATTCACTAAAAGCCAAGCCTTCTTTGCTATAGAGATAACTTCGGTCTACTAAGAGCCATTAAAAATGTTTCCATTTATAGATTTTCTAAATTTACTCCAAATTCTGTTCACAGATGCCCACACAGGCCCTTCAATCAGTTGGAACCAGAGCATTGCATATGAGGTCTAAACTTCATCTGTCAGGTAGGTTCTGGATACGCACAATATGCACAATTCAGGACAACCTCTTTGGTATGCAAAGATGTGCTTCTTTGTGATTTAATAAATATTTTACAATGACATATGTATCACACGCATGTAATCACTTTGAATTATTTTGGTTTGCAAGGATTCATCCTATAGCCAATACTTGAATTATTTAACACCAGCTTCGGTGTTCAAGATTATGCCACTGTCAAATGAACAAACATACATCATAAACATATGCTAGTGAGGAATATACATAAAACATTAGGTAAAATAGGCAAAGCTATTTTAATAAAGAGTAATACCTAAATACAACAGGAGGCCGACCATTTTTGTGTTTCACGAAGATACCATCAAGACATGCTCCAATGAATATATCACTTCCTTGGCTGTCCTGTAAGGATTTGTAAGAAATTACACAAATGCAAGAAAATTTATTTGAGAGAAAAGTCACATTAGAAGCAACTACTTACATTAAAAAAATAGTTCTGGGAAATAAAATAACAGTGGCAATTCAAAGGTAACACTAAGGTTGTAATCCAGCTAAACATATAATGCTTGCTCCTCATTACTAAAGCATATACATCCAACTCAACACAGCCACCTTCATATTGAAAAATCCCAGCACAGTTACACTAGAGATGTCATTCTGTATCAGGCCCATACATTTGATATTTGATTTTCCAATTCTGGGGAGGGAGGAAGGTGACTTTTTTTTTTTAAGACAGGCAGCAAATTCTTTTAAACAGCTCAAAAGCAACTAAGACAAAGCTCAAAGCTCTGCTTACCTTTGCAGGATAGCTCTCTTCACCGTAGCCCTCCATTCTCTCTACTTCTTGCATATATAACATTTCTGCATCAGGAGGACTAAGGCCTCTGCAAGTGAGAAAAACAAGCAGCTAACCACTGCCAATAAGAAATATCCCTCTGTTTTACTCTGAATGACGCAGTTAAAGCTTGACAAACATCAACAACTAGGCAACCACTAAATCCTACTGATTTCCATTCATACCAATGGCTAGTATATTTCTCTCATTCTTTACACTCTGATATAATAATTTCTTTCTCATTCCTAAATCTAAGAATATTCATCAATGACATTAATCTGTTCTTTCACTTTTTCCTAATCCTAACCAGATTAGCCCTTCTTTGCTGAATTTTAAGCACACAATCACATTACGCCAGCATTTCAAATAAAAAGGCTTGAATTTTTTAAGCTTTGTCCTAAAACAGTGCAGAAAATTATCGACATTGCAGTCACGAACACTTCTTCCCGATTAACTGATGTTACAAAACTTAACTTTAACTTTCCTCTAATTTTCTGCCACGGAAAGCTGCCTATTTTAGGTGCCTTTCACTTAGATCATAAGCATCCTGGCATGGTGACTGTCATCACGTTTCTAGAAAGCAGAGCACCTTCTAGTGTTTTCTTACAGGACCTATCCTTACTGGTTTCACAACTTCAAGCTATAAACAAGTTCTAGAAACATTATACAGGTGAAGTTGCAATATTTACTTGTGTCTCATATTCTTACTTTTTAATCAATACTTTTTCCTTTATTCCAAGACATCATTAGTTCTATTTCTCCCCTCACTTTCATTCAGAAAAAAAGAAACACTGCTTCATTTTAATGAAGCTGCATCTGTGCAAAATTCATTTAAATAGAGGCAAAATTAGTTCAGTTGCATTCTGAGATTCCCAACTTGCTGAGTTATTGAAGCAATCACATCAAAGGTAAGCAATAAAGCATTTTAGAAATGTACCTGTACTTTTGATGTAGCAAGGCAACTTTCTGTGTTGCTTCTTCCAGTATCTTTTCTTCTTGTAGCCAGCCCTTAGGGTAGAGACAGCATTTATAGAACAAACTAAAGCAACAACAACAAAAAATCTCCAAAATAATACAGTCACAATATCTCTACTTAGAGGAAACAGCCCTCCAGTCAGGGCTTGGAGTTCAGACAGAGCAATACTAAATTTCCAAAAGAAAAGAAAAAATATTTCTACCACTATAAAAACTAAAACAAAATGCACAAACAACAGAGTTTTGGAGTGACTCTACTCACTATCCTATCTGCATCTCAACTTCTTTATAGCACAGGACAAAAAAAAAATCTTGCAATTTCTTTGCTTCTGTACAATATAAGACATTGTAACTCCAGTCTCAGAGAAAATCTTTGTTAAATTTGATAAATTTGGGAGCAGTAAGCTAGAATGGAGCATTGGGTTTTTAATAATAGCTTGCTTTGTCAATCTTGTATTTGTATATCTTCAAACTGCAACTTACATGTTCAATAATATAAAAAATATAAAAATAAAATATAAATAAATATAAATATAAAATAAAATATAAATGTAAATATAAAACACAAAAAAAAATAGTTGAAGAAAATACTTACCACTGGAAACAAGGCAAATCTTTGTAGAAACTCCTGAGATTCATACTGATCATAGTCTCCAAAATCAGCTAAAAATAATAATAAAAAAAGGCCTTGGATTCAGACATTTGTAACAAAATGATTCAATAGATGGTTAATAACAGTGGGATGTCCAACAAGCAAATATCCATCCTATGGAACTATGGTCTGAAAGTGAACAAACTGAACAGTAATGTTTTCAAAGAGAAACAGTAGAAACACATCTTACCTTTTTATCATGTTCAGAAAAAAATAGTAAACTCCTTGTGGATAGGAAAGGGGAAGAAATGATAAAACAAAGTGCAGCCTAAAGTTCTCTGTTTTTTTAAATCACTGAATCACAAAATAGTTGAGGTTGGAAGGGACCTCTGGAGATCATGCAGGCCAACCCAACTGTGCTGGGTCAAGCACAATTGCTGTGGATGGTGGCCATGTGCCACCATTTGCTGCGGGCTGTGTCCAGCCAGGTTCTGAATACAGAAGGTAGAGACTTTACCATTTCTTTAAGCAAGCTGTTCCACTGCCTGACCACTCTCACAGTAAAAAAAACTTCTGTATTATGTTCAGATGGAATTTCCTGTGTTTCAATTTATGCCCACTGCCTCTTAGTCTGTCCCTGAGCACCACTGAGTAGAGTCTGGCTCCATCTTTTTCTCTCATGAGACATTTAACTACATGCAGCCATACTTGCAGTAAAGAACTGACAGACTGCTCTAACTTGTAGCTTAATTCAAACACTTAATTAGAAGAGCTGGAACATCCTGGACATTGGCTGCTTCCCATCACAAGGCTTCCTAGGATCCCTGCACCAAGACATGCAGAAAGTCAAACTGGAAGACTCAGAGATGTGCTCAGAATGGACTCAGTAAAAGTTTAGGATCTCTGTCATGACAAAAAAAAGTCTCAAAAAATTTACCTATCTGTCTATTTCCAGGAAAAAAAAAAAGCCAACTTTGTCAAAGAGGAGAAATCAAACAGTCTAAACCAGAAAAATTATATACCAGTCTCACAAGAGAAAGTATCTTCAGGGACTACAGTTTCTACAGGACGGCTGTTTCAAAGCACATAAATATAATCCTCAAGTACAGAGATACTATTTATGTAGTCTGGATATCATTATAATAGACACATTTAGGAAGCAAATTCTATCAAGCATTAACAATTATTATATAAGTTACTCATGATTAAATGGGAGGGCTTGTGCCATGCTAGATTAACGTGGCACTTCAGATAAAAGTGTTTTGAATTAGTTTAGGATTTATGGTAAAATGTCTTGTGGAAAAGAGACGAGTAACCAGTTCGCTCAAAAGAGCAAACAATTGTCCCTACTTTTTCATTTGTAAAAAACAAATAATCTACCTGTCATAAGATACTTCAATCAAAGTGTATTAATTTAAAACTGTGTTTTTTCTGAGTTATTTTTTCACTGTGTTACCAACACATAGAGTAGTTCTCTGAAAGAGGAATGCAAAGTTGAAGGATAAATATTTTCCATCTGGAAAGAGGATTATATTGAAGGATTCCTATAAACAACTCAGTAGAGACACATTTATACTGTCCAAAGATTGGAAAATATCGAAGCAAGACTTGTCAACTGAAAACTATTAAATCCTGGCTTGGATTAAACAAAAATACTGTAATATAAACAAGGGACTAATATTATTCATCCTGTTACGTTAGTAGGTATATTCTCATAAAAAAGATAATAATCTTTATTACAATACTACCAGCATATAATATTTAATTGAAAAAAAATGCTAAGTTGTATGTATTGCAAATGATTTTAGGTCCCTTTTGATTTTGGCAGCCTTACAACTGCTATTATTTATATTGGAGTGGCTTCCACAGTGAAGCAATAAACACAAAACCAGAAAAACAAAGCTGCTGCCATCCAGACACACAAAACAAAATTGCTGTCTTTAAGAATAATATTTTGTGAGATTTAAGACCAAACAAACATAATCGCCGGAAGCACTGGACATGATCAGATAGACTGAGGACTGGAGATTTTCTATACATCCCACCTCATTTGACTCTCATGGGAAAAATAATGGATGGAAATTATAGAAGTGTGGCTTCAGTAGGGATTTGAACACAGGAATGGATAACAGCCTTGTGAATTAACTTATCTTTGGTGTTAGGGTATTTGAGAGAGAAAATGGAGATACAAACACCATTTTATAATCACATTTGCTTAGTTATTAAAAATACGCCATCTTCTCTCCTTATTGTGTCAGAAGTCTTCATTAGCAGAAGCAACAAATGAAAGGTCTGCCGATCTAAGAAGAGGACTTTAAGCCCTCATCTCCAAAGGAATTCAGATATCTAATTCAAACCCAACTCCTGGAAAGATGCACTAGAACACAGGTATGGCACTGAGGACTGCACATGGGTACTAGCAAGTTCTGGGTCACCTGCCCCCCAAGCCCATACATAACCTAACGTTGTTCTGAGGAGCAAGCCTTTCATTAATTTCTGTTATGTCAATATTTCTAAGGCTGCTAATTCTAAAGAAAATGGGGTTCTAAAAAAACAGAGTGCATATTTGAATGCAACTATGTCTTGCCATTTTTATTACAGTAAGGAGAGGTGCTTATTTTAGAACAAATAGAAAACATACACTTAAAGACACCACTGAATTTCCATCTGCAACATTAGCTACTTGGCATAATTGCCTTACTTACCTTGAACAGCTAAACCAGCCAGATGTATTGCTTGCTCCAGTGTGCAAGGAATGTTGCCCTCCAAGATATCTTTCTTTAATTGCAAATAATACTGATACCTACACGGAAAAAAAGAAGAAGCTAATGCTGGCATCTTAATTTCAAGACAGGCCATGCAACCACATTTGTCTGGTCTATTCCTCTCAACTTTCCCCACTCTGGGTGGAAGGCGGTGTTCCCCATTCTTCAGGCCCTGATTTTACAATTGTGCTTAACTCTTCCCTTACCTTACGCATAACTATGTCAGAATCAAGTCCTACTACTTCTTCAAACAAAGAATCTCCACAATTTCTATTCACCTAATATACTATAAATATAATCTATCTTCAATTCTTTATTTTTCTCTCCTCTCTCCTTAATAACCTAACTGTCTCTTCATTGCAAAATTCAGTTTAGTGCTGCTGTATTACTACATTACTTCCGATAACCTTAATCTAACCTTGCACACTCCTACAAGCACACTAAAGACTTTCATTTCTGTATTGCAACTTTTGAGTATTCTGTTCTCACTTACAGGGCATCATATTTCTTTTCTTCTTTTATCTGACGTTATCCTAAGTCATCTCTTGTATGTGGCTAAAAGTAGCAGGTCCATTTGTCTAAAATTTCAACCACTATTTTCATGAATTCTACACCATGGCGCTACCTCATGATAATGTAAAGATCATCTCTTTTGCCTATAACTCTTACATTTCCTGATTTACTTAAGTATGTTTAAGACTTACTCATTTACACTGAAAACGGTTAAAAAAAAAAAAAAAAACACCCACAGATTTACCTGAAACTAATCCAAACTTTACAAAATCAAAGCAGGTCCTTTAGGACCTGAATGCAAGGTTGGCACATAAATTCCTGTCTTCTACATGGAAATATACTGCAATATTGCCGTACTCAATAGAACATGCTATTTATCTTACTCTAATGCTTCCTAGTACACCAACTAGCACAGAATATCAACCAAAGTTTTATTAAAATGTCACAAGACACACCTTTTGAGCCAGTAAAATTCCCAGGAGTAAAGCCCAACACTTTGGATTTTTCACAGAGAAAACGATCCTACAAATTACATGCAAATCAAAAACTAGAGGCACCACGCATTGAGCAATGCATTACAGCACCAGCATCTACAATAGCCGTATCTCCGCCAAAACCTTTCACACCAGAGTAAACAGGAATGGTATTTCTTAAGGTATTTTAGCTCTGGAATCTATAAAGACAATGACACATAATCATGGAATAATTTAGGAAGGGAAAGAGCTTGGGACGGTAGGGTGTCACAGTCCAGCTCCCCTCTTGGAGCAGGGCCAATCTGAAGTTACCATCTTAAATGCGCTAATTGGCATAAGAAGATATTTCTGAACTAGCAAACATTCATAATCTAATTACGTTTTCTGTCCTTTCTTAGTAATAAAATCATAATTGCACAATAATGAAATGTACAACTATAAAAGTTAAGACATTAGAAGAAGTCAATGGGTTCTTAAGGGTTATATAAGAATAACTGGCTGGTGTGCATGCTCAGTTTAGCTTTTTTTTCCGCTAGTTACCACTACCAGATTCCCAAAGCAACAGTCCAAGTGAATGAATGATATCAAAGCTAACATCCTTCTTCAATATCCAGTGAAATTTAAAAAATCACAATGTGGCGGTTAGCCAGTAGTCTGCCTAAGTGCTCAATAACAATCAGGAAGTACTGAAAACAAAATAAATAAAAGTTTATTTCAATAAAATCCACAAGTGATCTGTGCTAGATGGATAAATCAGTAATTTGCAGAAAGATATGAATCTTCTCCCCCCCTCCAAAATGACACAAAAGGGCTAAAATAATAATTACAAGTCTGATCATACAAATGTATCTAAAACGTTACTGAGAACAGGTTTGAATAGATTCCTAAGAAAAGAAAATCAACTCCTTGCTTAGTTTATTGTGTATTCTAAATAGTCAAAAGGAAAACAAACACACGGTTTAAACATAACTTCTGCCTAAAGGAGTAATTTCCATTTCTATACAGCTAGGGCAGGAAAAGCAGACAGTTTTGAAGTAAACTATACATCTTAGAATTGCAAAACCAAAATTATATACAAGCGTGTATAGCTT
>NW_010588923.1:224074-240454 GCF_000705375.1 Tinamus guttatus | reverse complement strand
CGGAGAAACAGTAGGCACATAGAACACTACCCCAAAATACACAGTTGGCTCCAAGGCATATTTGTCTAGTTGCTTTTTCAGAGGCTTGTCCAAATCTACCCATCTGCGCTGATTCTGCTTATTATAATACCACAGACTGAAGTAAGTAATCTGAAAAAGAAAAAAAAATTCAATGATAATAATTTAATAAAATTATATATATATTACAGAAATCAGATAAAATACATTGCATGGAAGTCTTGCTACCTAGAAATAAAAGTGTTAAAACACTATTTAAGACATTAGGATTTTAGATTGAAAACTCAAAGAACTGGAAATCAATATTAAATCTATTTTAATAACAGAACCAGATATTACTTCCAGGTAAGCAATCCACGCATCTTATCACTAAAATACTAGCACATGTAGACTGCTTATTTGCAAACAGTTCCCAATCCTGATGGGACAACCCACAGATACTAGCGGTAAGCATTTATGTTTCATGACAGGAAAACATGAACTGAGGAGGCAAATACAATAAAGACCCTGGACTGTAGCAGAGTGGACCATGGCTTGGCTGAGGGATCCACAGGCAGGATTTCATGGTCCTTCATGCTGAAGGAAAGCAGGAGAGCTGGTCAATCAATGACAAACTCATTAAAGCTCATTAAAGCACAAGGATGGTTCATCTCATTGAGGAAGAAAATGAGCAGGCCCAGCAGCAAGCTAGCTGGTATGAACAGGCAAGTCTAGAATAGCAAAAACACAAAAAGGAGGTACACACAGGGACAGGCAACAAAGCGAATCCCAGGCACATGAAGCCAGCAACAGGCCAAACCTCAGCTGGAGCTGAACCTAGCAAGGGATGTCAAGGGTAGCAAGAAGACTTCTACAGGTACATCAGTGACAAAAGAAAATTCGAGCAGCTTTGCTGGGTCTGAAGAGACTGAGGGTGGGAATCTAATAGAACTTTCTACCGCCTAACATGCAGTTATACAGAACATAGAGGCAGCCTCTTGGGAGACATGTTGGTCAAAAATTGCATCACAAAATACTCCGACTAGACAGAAAGAGGAAACAAAAAAAGTGACAACACACAGCACAGATAAGCCCTATGAGGCTGACAGACACCCATCTATTACATAATTATATTTTCAGATATTTTTGATTTATAGAAAGCATCAAGGATATTTTCCTTGATATTTAAAGATATCAAGGATGAAGGTTTATAAGCCAAAGAAATCTTCATCATGATTTTTTTTAACTTCAATAATGTTTGTGAATTGGATTGGGAAAAACTGTCTCCCTAGCACATAAAATATTTCCTATTGTCATACCTGGAAGCTCTGGCTTTGCAGTACAGACTTAAAATCCATTGGGAAGCAAGTATTTTTGGTGGGGAAAGGATATTTAGTACTTTCTAGTCCTGTGAAAATAGGCTATTGCAAATGTCTGAAAATTCACACATATCTATCTTCTTAGTTTATAGTCTAAATGTGTGAAAGGGTCCATCTTCAGGTGATTCACTTCATGTCTTACAGCTGGGACAGGTTGACTACACCGTGCATGTACCATAACCACAGTTTGGCAGTTATGTCTTACAGCTGGGACAGGTTGACTACACCATGCATGTACCATAACCACAGCTTGGCAGTTATGTTGCATCCTAGACTTCAAGGTCAATTCTCTGTACCAGCAGGGATCATTCAGATATTAGGGACACAAAAAGCCAATGTCTAGCATTAAATTCAGAATAGTATATATTCCATAAATGCATCTTCTCCAGCAGAAACTGGGAAATGAAAGCCAGTTTAAGGCTTAATATTCCTTTGACATTTAGGAAATACTTCTGAAATCTACTGGCAAAATATACTCCTTTGTCCTTTTCTAGTTAAGCATCAACACAGTTTTAAATTATTTTGGTTTTCTCATTGCTTAAAAGAATTCTTAAAAAATTATCTTTACAGTCCAATTGGCTTTTATTTCTGCACATCAGCTCCTAACCATAACATATAGAATCTGTATCTTCCATCATGCTCAAAGATACTGAGAAGACAGTATTATAGGATTCGTTAAGATTTACAACAACAATAGAGCAGAAACTCCACTAAGAATTATTACATTAATTGCAACATCATACACTGCAAAAAGGTGAAAGGTATCAAACAATTATCTGCTACAATCCATCCTTTCCACTGCCTGAGGAAAGGAATGCTTGCAAATAGAAAGATACTCTTGTCACTGTTCTTGCCTAGCCCACCTGCATAAGTCAACTACATCAGCCTCAGGCTCCATGAAAAACCTGCAACAGAGATCAAGCTGGGCTCTTGAAAGCTGACAGTAATAGCTACAGAACCACACAAAGATGCTACTGGAATGGAAAGATTACTGTAAAGATATCATGCAAGAAGTTTTGGAACCAACCACGCATGGATGGGGAAATCTCCAATGAACCATTTGAATAACTTACATTTTCAAGTTCAGGGAAATCTACTTAAATCTCAAAAACCCAGAGGTTTCTAGTATAAAAGCAAAGAGAGAAGGAACATAGGCTAGACTGCCAGCATTGCAAACTCTCTGAAGCAAACTCTGACTCTACACCCTTAAGTATAAACTGAACATGTAACCTGTTTTTAAGGGATGATCACACATGCTACAGTTTTGATAACACACAGATCACTTTTTCTTATCTAAGCACAGAATTGAGTTGTTATCCACACTAAAGATTAATAAAAATATTTCTACCTTTTAAAATATTATCTGCAATTCAGAACACCTTTAAAGATGGTTTTTCTGACTTGGTATGTTCCCTCACAAATTCTTCCAATATGAATCATCATAAATAAAAGCCAAACAAAATAGTATGGACCAAAGTCTGTCTTCTAACTTGTATGTAAATCTTTCCCTTGACTTCAAGGGCAGAATTTGATCCTGTGAGTTTTAGAACAGTTATGCATCCTGGAATATGCACACTGATTAAAACAGAATCCGTTTTTATTCATTGCTAAAACATTTTTATTATTAGCAGTACAGGACACCACCCAATTTTTAAAAATGTCATGACATAACTCTTAAAATATGTTAAGCTGTTAAGATTAACACTATTTTGAGGTTTGTTTGTTTTAGTGACTTATTCACCACCTATCCCCTTTGAAGAAATTCAAATATAAATAAAAGGAGCTTATAACTTCAGCATAATTACCTTCCATCCAGCTTCTTTGCCATTACAGGAAGAAATAATAAGCATTTTGTATGAGACTTCAAGAGCTGTCAAGAATGCAAAAATAACAGCAGGCCGCCACAGTATCACGAGTGCTGTGGGAAGGCAGAGGTGTTGCCCCCCACTCTCAGCCATTATGTCACACTTCCTCAGAGCAGTTCAGTATAAGTGCCACAAACTTACCTTACTGAAGGAGATTATTTATTGTATATTTTCAAATGATGTACAGGGAAAATAGAGAATGGCAGACAGAGAATTTTTCTGTCTTAAGAAATCCTCGGTCTTGAGAAGGGACAAAGGTGGTATCTTAACTGTGGTAATCCATGCTCTCCAGGCACAGTATGGGGAGAATGGAGACAGACTCTTCTTGGAAGTGCACGTTGCAGGGATGAGAAGCAGTGGGCACAACTTGCAACATGAGAGATTCCAAGTAGGTCAGAAAAAATAATTCACAATGTGGCTAGCCTAAGAACAGGGCAGGTAGCCCAGAGAAGTTGTACAGTCTCCATCCTTGGAGATGCTCAAAACTTGACTGGGCAATCCCTGAGCCACCTCCTTCGGGCTGCAGCTCCTCCGCACCCCACGTGCACTGCGACCACATGGGCTCCAGAGGCCCCTTCTACCCCAAGCTATTGTGCATCCCCCACCATTACAGAATGGGAAGTGACAAGGAGAAACATCATACTGAAAATGTCTTGGGCACAAATAATATATTTTTTTCTAATTATGGGTTAACTCTGAGCTTTAAATCTTAAAATTCTCATCAGTTTCTACATTTATTGACCACATGCTGCTATTGACTTCTTTTATAACTTGCAATAGAAATCAATAACATAGTCCTCCTTCGCCGTACTAACCTGCTTGTATTAATTAGCTATAATTAGCTGCCTTTTTTTTCCTCTCTCCTTATTTTGTTATATTTTATGCTTCCTTAGTGTGGACCAGACTCATCTCCAGCATAAGTCCGTTTTGGCTTTAAACTAAGCACCATTTATAGAGGTCAAGCATTCTAATTAGCACAATAAAAATATGTTTTCCACAGTATCACAAGGTCTATTCTAGACACAAATTTTCCTACCCAGAAAAGAAATTCAAAGGACAAATGTACATATCAGGTATCAAGTGTGCAATCTCACACATTGATTTAATAGCACCTGTTACGATCCCTGAAATTGACTGTCTTCTATTTTTCTAGAATATAAAGTATCAAGAAAAATTATGTTTCCTAGATAGGAAGGAAACCCTAACACTGCTATTTATTTTTTAAAAATCAATCTCTATAGATCCTCAGACTAGGAAAAAAAAACACATTCCACCATTGCTTTGGGGGTGGAAGGTGAAACAGACTTTATCATGCATTCCCTTTAGGCGTAGCAGTGTTCAAAGTTTATGAATTACAAACACACTTATCTATTTCCCAGCTAATCTCCATATCCTAAATTAAAATCATACAGAATGCCTAATAGGTTACAAATAGTTTGGAAAAGAGTATTGTTTTCCAAATGTTCATTTGGTGCCTTCTGAATAATGTAATCTGCTATTTGCCTCAAGGATACAGTGACCTGAGGAATCATGATTCTAGGGGATGAGATGAGGAATTAACAACCATAAAATAAGTCAAAATAACCAGCTCACACAGGAATGCACTCATTTTTCCTTTTTTTTTTCTTTTTTTTTTTTTATAAGTACTTAGAAACAAACCAAGCCATAAGACTTTCAAATGACTTGGCTAAATCTTTTTATTCTCACAGGCAAGGTGGATTTGGAGCTACTCCTCATGGTGCAGATACTGCACATAACTCACCAAAACATTATATTCCACTTTTTGACATTTTGCAAAAACAGCTCAGCTATCATTCAGCATGTCCCAAAAGTGTATTGCTTTTTCTCTAAGCTGCATTATTTTTTCCCACCACTGCCCAAAGCTGCAAGAAGGATGGACTTACATATCTCCCTTTGACTCTCATCTTACACAGAAATGATATTGAAGGAAGTGCCACATTCCCATGCCCCAGATTCTGAAATTCTCTGACTGCTTTGCAACTGCAAAAAGCAAAATCATTCGAAGTAGACTAAAAATACTCAGCAAACAAAAAAAAAAAGTATGTATTTGCTTCAAAAACAAAGAAATTCTTTTTTATATTATCATTAACATTAATATAAAACTATAAAGCAATATGTACACATTGTGACATTAAAAAAATAACTAAATGCTATTTTCAGAATCTGGCCTAACTTAACAAAAAATAAAGAAAGAACTTGACCTCAAGGCTTCCTAACTACCACTAATACTTTCACAGAAAAATCTTAATCCATTTTGTGCTGCTTGGCATAGTAAACAAGCACAATGAGCACAAATCTTGTACTCGACTCTTTTTTTTCCCCCCTTCAATAAAGGAAGAACCCCAGTAATTGCATTTAAGGCAGCTACTAATTTTTAGTTCTCTAAAATTCTGGCTCCTAAATTGCTATAACAACACATTTGTAATTAATGTATGTTCTAGACAGATTTTTTTTTCTGGAAAAGTAGTAGCTTTTAAATGAATAAGATTAAATACATTGAAGTTTTGCCTTTTTATATACCTCCTGATAAACTTCATAAGCTTTTCCTCTCCTAATTTCAAGTAGAATTAGGTTTTGAGGGGCAGCCATAACAGTCCTACTTTCAGCTCTACTTCCTCTATTATTTCTCTAAGCATTACACAAGCCTATATCATACTGATAGAAAGCATAAACATAATTATGTTAGTTACCACTCTGACATTGCTTGATCCAACTTTTATTTGCCAGTCAATATGTTTACCAATAGAGACATTTGCTCCCCCTGCCCCCCGCCTCTTTGGATACCATCAACTGTTGCAGTTGGGGCCAACTCTCTACCACATCTGGAGTCAGACTCTGCTTGTACAAAACAGTAGCAAAATTTGCACCTTCACTCTGGTAAATTAGCAGTGTAAGAAAAGAGAAATAAAAGAAGATGCAAGAAGAGAGGCAAGTCAGTCTTAACATCTCCTGCCAAACATCCCACATATATCTAGCAGTGGTAACATTTAGAACATTTTTGTATTTTCAAGCACCTGATTTGTATCCTCATACCCTAGATGCAAGATGTGCAGAGTATCACACCCTTTCTCCAAGCTGGTTACAACCACAGCTCTCAGCATTTTTTGCAAACTTGCAATACCAGAACATACTACTTGGGCAATAAAGATAGCTTTTCCCATAAATCAAGTTTGGTTATACATCACTCACAGGATAAAAGACAGGCTGTTCTACAAAGGGTAAATAACTTATGTTCTCTTCCTCCCTTGGCTTCTTTCCCCAGTTTCTCAGTTTAAGGGAGTTGGATCACATTCCCATTGCTGATGAGTCACATTCTGGGAATACCAGAACATATTCTTGTTTTAATGTATTCATTTTACCTTTTATTTTATTTTTTTAGTAGGCTTACAAAATAACAAAATTAAACTGCCAACATACTTAATCTACATAACTCATTAATCCCTACTCATATACAATGCAATTTGGAAATCTGGAAAAACAAAATAAAACCTACTTTCTAGTCATAACTCAAAGACTATTCTTTTAAACAAAATAAAATCTGTTGCAACAACTATCTTAAAAGATGTCACAAGATTAAAAATAAGCCATTGCATTGCTACCCAAATTCAGAAATAATACCCTCCAATACAGAAATCAACATTTATAACTGTTACCATTCTATGTTTAAACATTCTACAAAGGTAGAGATTCAGCTTATACCTTCTGCAATAAACTTTCCTGAAGCTGTATATGACCCGAATATCATAACTACATATCCCATATACCCATATTTGAAATGGATGTTTCAGTTTTCATAAGGGAGCTAAATCTCTTAACACTTTCAGCCCAAATGCATGTGGTTTCAGGGTGCTTAGTGCAGCATCTGCAGAAAGTATTCAGCATTTCACAGTATTAAGGCCTAATGTTGCTGTTGGCAGATTTAAGCAACATACTGAGCACATTTTTCCCCCTGAAAACTTTGTGCTCAGCAAGCAGTCAGGAATGATCCAGTATCTGCTTGGCAAAAAATGACTATTTAAAGGCAAAACAACATTTTCTGAAGGCAAGTTCTGGAAAGTGATTTATATCCCTACTTTCCATTCCCTTTTATTGCAACACTTTTTCCTGCCAAAATAATCCACACAAGAATGCATGACTGAAGGAATCTGCTCAAAGTTCAATAGTATACTGTCAACTCCCTCACTCTGATATATGACTCCTAATTGAGGGAATTACTTAAAAAAAAAAAAAAAAGATTTTAGGAGCAGAGCTCCAAATAAAGAGATGATGAAGTGATACAGGCCATCATTCAGGAAGATAGAGCCTTTGACTTCTGTAGGCCAAATAAATTTAAGTTTTTCATCTACTTACATCTACTTATAACTGACGTCTGAAAGTGGGTAGATTAAATTGACAAACTCCATTTGAACACAACGGCTGAAATATAAATACATGATATCAGATGTGTGTTGATATCAAGTGTATGTTAGGGCCACGAGAATAATTAGACTTGCTTTGCTAGAAAGAACAAAAAATGATGAAGTCATACTGGCTCTGTAAAACTGCATTCTTCCAAAACGGTTGCAAGACTGGGCCATCAATTTGTTTGCTCAAATTTAAGCAAGGCTGTAAGATAAGCAATGAAGATATAACAGTTCCAAAAATCAAAGTTATTAACTAAAGATTATTTCCCTATGAGCCCTCTTCTGGCTTGGTCATCTAATACTTGGATTTGCATCCTGTATTTGAATCTTGTATTTAAAACACCATTGTGTGGTGCACCATATAATAGAGCAAAAGTATTTTTTTCATACACAGTTTTAGGCAACCTATTCTTTTATTAACAGTTTCCACTCTCAGCTGTGCCACAAAATCTGTAAATGCTGTCACAAACAGTTGAATGACTACCCAGTGAATTAAAGTGTTAGAAACTCCCGTAAGAAATGACAGTTTACACAGGATAAAGAGCATTCAGCCACTGTAACTAAATCCACCTCTGTAGTCAAGAAAATTTCAAAAGAGCAATTTGGTAATCTACATAGAATTCTTTAACATTTCACAGTTCAACATTTCAGAACTAACTCATCCAAGACAGGAGAATGAGTAAGTGTAAAATATGTGGGAGAAGAGAAAATTTCTAAGGAATTCAGAATAAATGCAAAGGAATCCTGCAAAAAGTCTTTTTTTGAGGGATTGAGGATTATAGAGATGCAGCTCTAGATGCAGTTATAGTGATGCAGCTAGTACAAACCATGCATCTCCAAGAGGCCAGCCATGACTAAGTGCTTGCTCAAAGATACTCTCTGCAGATTTGTGGTATCTGAACACAGAAAACAAATAGATGGTAAATGGTACATGTGCCACACTTCGTGCTTTAGTTTCTCGAAAATACATACATACAAATAACATTTTCTTAATGCAGAATAGCTTTTTGAAGGTAAAATGAATATATCATAAGCTAAAAGTAACATCAAATCTCCAAGTAACTCTTAATCTGTGTTGTTTGGGTCAGAAAACAGCCTTTTCTTTTTGACATTAAAGCATTTACAGCATTGTCAGGTTTCCAAATGACCACAGATGTTGCTTTGGTTGTCACACTAGGCTTATTTTCACTGACACTTCTCATGTCATTCCATTAGGTACTCCCTAACTCTGCAACATAAATTCTGCGTCTGTTTTGGAATCCAAGTGCCCCTCCAGCCAGAGCACAAAGACCCAAGTGACACACTGGTGAGTTGCTCCAGCAAATATTGCCCGAAGTGGTAAGGGTTCACCAGATGTGTAATCTCGCGGCAAAGATGAAGCCGCGTTGCCTCCGACCGCTCACTTACCTCCCGCAATTCCAGCCTCTGAGCCACAGCTTCCAGACTTTCCTGGCCCGTGCTTTCCACCGACAGCGTGAACTCCACAAATTCATTGTTGAGGAGCTGGATACGAGCCACCAAGCAGCTCTTGCTGGATACCGTGTAACGTCGAGTTCGTTTCAACTTTAACCCAAAAGGCAGAGGCATCTTCTTTTTCCACAGGGATGGTTAGCGATAAAAAGATACCACCACTGGCAGGATGAGGAGGGGCAAGTAGCTGCCTCCTCTCAAAAATAAGCAGCTGTGGACTCTCCAAAGATCAACCAGCAGCAGCAGTATCCATTAAAGACGAGTGAGTTTCCCACGAGGAGAGAAGTAGAAGGGGCATCCACTGCAAATCTAGCATGGAGTGAAAGAGAACAAGCAAGAATCAGAAACAACCTGACTGAAGGGGTAGTGCAAGTATGGGTACTAACAGGTATATTTTTTCTAAATCTAAACAGTCTGCTTCTCCAAAACACTGAGCTGTTATGCATTCAAATAGTAAAATACGCACCAGAGTTTCTGGTTTTTCCACAGACAACACCAGTCTTTGGCAGGTTAATTTTATTCTTCAGTAAGTGAACAGACCTTAATCAAATGCAACTGAAGTGCCTTAAAAATAAGAAGATTCTAAACTCAATCATTATTTAAATGAAAGACCTCTAGAAAACGCATGCATTTGCAAGCAAAACTATTTCATTTAAGAGCAAAACTAGCAACCCAGCATTATTTCCAGCACAGTGTGCAATCTCAGCCACTATATGTTGGATTAAATACAGGCTCAAGCCTAACAGAAGATTAAAGGAAAAAAAAAAAAAGAGAGAGAGAGAGAGACAGAGAGGGTCAGGAGCAGGAAGAAAGGCATCTTAACTGTTTCCTACCAGTCAATTAAAACCTGATTCCTTTAATTTTTCATGACTTGAAGCTAGTTCATTCCCTGCGCTAAGCAGCTTTACAGCATTTTGTACAATATTGCCCTTGCCAGCAACCTGATGACCAGAAATTTCTTTTCCTAACTTTTCCCTGAAAAGCATGTTTATTCTGAAGGTAGCCACCCACTCCCCACCTTCTGCAAACACCTTCACCCCTCCTCTCCCAGCAGCTCCCTGACACACAGATTTAGCCTTTCTCCCCACTCCACCTTCCCAGGCTTTTCTTGCCGCTCACTCCCTGGCTTTAGAAATGTCCTATTCCACCTCGTGCTGAATTTCAGACAGCAGGACCAAGGGAGGGCAGGCAGGACAGGAGCCGGTGTGCGAATCCCCACCGGCTCCGTTCCCGTTTGGGGTCCTAGTGTTGCCTTGGCACCTCTAGTGGCAGCAGCGCTGCCCTGCCAAACCCTCTTTTCTATTTTATTTTTTATTTTTTATTTTTCTAATGCTAGTGTGCATTAGAAGTCTGTTTTCAAAAAGCATAAACGGATTTCTGAAGCGTCTTCCAGATTGGAAGGGCATTCATATATTCATTTATCTGGGGGGAAGCAGGCAAACCAGAGGGGCTAGTATTCCTAGCACAGCTGTTTCCAGTCTCTTCATCATAGATACATTAAAAAAATGTCCCACGCCACTTGTACACATATCTATAAATTAGTATCATAAACACAAGGAAACCCTTTGGACTGATTTTTTCCTGCTTGGCTGCATGGGGCTTTCTTTTAAGCATAATGGCAAGGAATAGAGAGAAGCACAAAGAGGCTTAAGGTCTAACCAGGAGGAAGAGGAGGCCGAGTGGCATTTCTCCTCAGGGACATCTTTGCAAGCCTGTTCAAAGTGCGGCCATCAGCACATTTCATGTCCATGCTTTCCATAATCTGGAAGCAGTTCTGCCCTTCTGCCATCTCGCTTTCCTCTTCCCCCAGCAGATTGCATCCTAAATCTTATTTATTAATTAATACAGTTTGAATCAGAAGGGAAAAAAAAACATTTCATTTAAACATCAGGATTTTCTCTGAGTGAAGCTACAGAACAAATAACAACTGATAGCAACAGTTTTCCTTGAAAAAAAAATTAGGGATATGCGAGGCCTCCTTTTTTATTACTTTGCACACTGAGCCTCCAAATCCTACCCCCAAAGAGCAGCATGCAGGGAATGCTCCACAGACAGTTTCCTGCCCACTCCCAGCACAATCTCACACCGGGTTTATTCCTGGCAGGGAAACTTTTGGCTGACTGATCTTAGCTCACTTCCCCAGGCCTGTTTTCCAACACGTTCTGTGCACAATTGTGCTTTTTTTTCCCTTTGTTGCTACAGTTATGAGAGAAAACAAATTGAAAACTGCAGTCAGAAGCACAGTGCTGCTTTAGATCTCTTTATGTAGAATATTCAACATGTACACCTTTCACACTCTCTGATCCCCATGGGACCCTTGGAAAAGTATTCAAAAAGCATGGAAAAAATTCACTAATGGAGGCTGACCTGCCAGGTGAAATTCACAGGCAATCTAATGCTGACATCTGACAATCTCAAACCTTCCTGGCTTCTCTATGCACATAGATATAGAAGCGGACATAGGAAGGAAGTTCAAATCACAATTTTCAAAGGATAGGTTCTACCACTTGCATATCTTGCTCAGCTGATTGTCCCAAACAATTTTGTTTTAACTCAGCACAAGTATGAAGTAATTTTCATTATTAATATTGTAGACAAAACTTTGGAGAATAACCAGGAGGTATCATTCAAAGGCTTTTATAACTAGCCCTGCATATTTCTTACAAACGGTGCAGTGCTGCTTTTATTTAGCTGGTTGTCATTTTGCAGTGTGAGCTGCTTTTGTGTTTGGCTTGTGCATTATTTTAAATGAGTATACATCTAAACTGCTGCAAAGCCACTTCAGCAAAAGGGAAACACATGGAATTGCCAGGAGTTGCATATTGACTGACTCTTCAATAACAAGCCTTATTTAGCCGGCCCGGGATTTTCACCCAACAGCTAAGAATGTCCTCACTTCAGCACAAAGCGGTCAAACTTTGTACATTTATATTTCAACATAAACATGTACATTTAAAAATGTTATGTTAGAAGTTCCACAACGTGGCTGTGACTCAAACAATTACTGAGCCCGTGATACCTTCCCTCTTTACCTCCACCTCACACTTTCCTCTCAATAATTAATATTTTACTCTAAAAAGATTTTAAATGCCATTTGCATGAATGACATCCTGCAAAATAAATTGCAACACATGAAAGTGAAATAGAGTCCCTACTAATTCAAATGCTTCAAATACATATTTTTTCAGAGATATTGGAAAAGCCCCAAAATCAGAACACTCCACCCTCCTCTTGTTTTACCAGTTAATATTTGACTTGACTCTTGGACTAAAAGAGAGCACCAAGTGCACATACTGAACCTCCCCTGTGTCCAGAAACAAAGATGCAAACAGATCTACAGTCTTTACCTTTCAAACAATACATGCTTGGAACTCTTCAACCTTAAAGTACACATCAGAGAAGATCACCCGCTATTTACTTATTTTCTCTAACGTGGTGCTTGCCATTTTTTCATTACCTTTTGCAGCGATCCAAAGACTCCAAGTCTCCTTTCACATATGTGTAGCTGAGAAACCCCCACGGCACGTTGCAAGTTGTTCTCCTGGAGCCATCTCATCTGTATTCCTTGCAAACTGACTTATTGTGCTCCTCTTGCACCAAGCAGCTGCTATCTCCGCTAACCCACCTTCCTCTCAGACCACTCATAGTGAAAACATTCCTCACTTCCTGTCTCAAAAAACTTGCTCTGGATATCATTCCACTCGGCGAAGAGCTGGGGGTGGAAGAAAATACTACAGCGAAAGAAACCTGCGCCAGGCAGCTCCTGAGGCAGCCCCTCTCATGTGATGCTGTGCTGCATGAGCGCAAAATACCTCCTCTGGAATATTTTCAAACCGCACGTTGCTGCGTGGCTCTGTGTGTGTGCATTTAATTTCTGTTCCTGGAGGCGTTCCCCTCGCGCTATCCATGCGGAAGGATACGCTGAAAGAATTAAAGCAAAGGCCCGTATGCTTGTAGCCCATGACCTCAGGGAGCTGGAATGCCTGGCAGCGAGAATGTCAGCAATGAACAGCTGCTCCTCTGGCTGCAGGGGCGGGACAGAAATAGGGGCTACAACAAATAGCAGGCAATCCTTGCTTTTTTTAATCATATGATCATTTATTTTAAGCCTTTCCAATTCAAGCAAGTCTCTTTAACAAAAAAATCTGTTGGTCTTATTTTTATATGGCTTGGAAATATTTTCAAGGTTTAAGCAGTGTGTGCTGGTCTAAATGCCCTCTGCACATATGTTTTTGTCTACAGCTAAAAACAAAAGTCCTCACACAGTTTCATCTGTTAGTAACATACACTGCAATAAAATGCTGACTAAAGACTAATCTTTCAGCCCTCACTCATAAACACTTAAAGTTGCCAAAGGCATCATAGAAATTACGTTATTAATAAGAACTGTCTTATTAGGCAGTATGTGCATGTAATTAAATAAAACTTCAGTGCAAAGATAATAGAGAGGCCACATCCCAATTCCACATATATTGAGACAAAAATAAAAAGAAAAATAATCACCAGTTATTGCATGCTATTCGGCTTGTAATGGTTTTCCACATTACACAGGCCAGGCAGATGTATATACAAACTTGAACTGGGTCAAGAATGAGGAAAAAAACTCAAGTGAATGTGTGAATGCTGATTCACACCTGTAAAACTTAGAAAGTGTCTTGGTGAAATGAAACACACAAACTGCACATGCTACTGCCTGAGCAGGTCTAACTTGCAGATCAACTATGCAAACAGCATGTGACTCAGGAGGACACTACTCAGCTGAAATATGTAGGGAATATCTGTACTGTGAGGAATTCTGAATTACTTCATTTAGAAATACTTGCCCCGATCATGAGACTATTTGCTTTTCTCATTTTTCTTACCATAGTCATATTTATGATGAGTAATCCATATGCCAAGAAAATAACCCTATTCAGGGGAATTTTACATGGGGTCAAATAAATTAACTTTTAGCTGAACTGATAGCCTGTTCTTATATTGGCTATAGGCCAGAACTATGGTTGCTGTCCTCAGAATACTGACCAATAAAATGCCCCACGGTTCCAAGTCGTGACGTTTTCCCCCATTTAGGTAAGAGCAACAGAGGCAACTCCTCCTATTCCTGAACAATTCACATCGAAAAACAAAGCCTCAACTCTCTCATCTGTTACATTTCCCATTCTCAGCCTTGACAACACCCATTTCCTGCCCAATTCCCTGTCTGGAAGTTGCATTTATTGGAGTTCTCTAATTTTCCATTGTTATCCCTCTCTGTATTTTCATTAAGGGAAATGCATCAACTTAGTAGAAATACCAATATGCTTCTCTAAAACTCACATTTTTCTCCTTTTCAAGTTCAACAAACTGGTATTCCTGAAATCCATTTTATTACTGCTGCTTTCTGTAACCCCAGTTTGTATCCTAACTTGCTGCTTTTCTTCAGTTTTCCCTTTCTGACTAATATTTTGCCCCACCAGCTCTTCCTTACCTGCTTTGGCCCGACTACCAACTCTAAGAAATAGTTAGAACAAAGAGGCAAAAGGGGTCCACGAAGACATGGTGATCTCTGATGCAGACAACTCAATAAGATGCCAATTGTCTCGATACCTATATTGTGCTTCTGATTCTCTCGTTTGCCTTGGGCCAGCAGTCTCATGACATGCATTGCTAGAAACATCTGAAAAAAAAAAAAGTGGTATGCCTGTTTCTTTTGCTCACCCTGGTGAGGAATCATCCACTTGTGCTAAAATAATCAATACCAGATAGTCCAGAAATTACTTGTGAAAGATTTATTCCCAGGAAGCTTAAAAAGGGAGCAAGTCATGGGGGAAAATACTGTAATTTACTCACCAGTCATACACCACAGTGAATTTATGGTCTTTTGTGGAACAAAAAGACAGGATACCTCTGGATTCTGTATGTGATTTTTAAAGCTATTTTCCTTTCAACAAATGCACTTTATTTATTACTTCCATTTTTTTACTCAGTGTCTGTTTTTTGTGCTAGAAAAATCAGCATACTATGTGCCTATTGAAGACTGAATTTTCAGATGTTTGCAAGACGAACTTTCACCTATAAGAAGCTATGAAATGCTGAATTAAATTCTACTGGATAAGATTATTATAGTATTTTCCTAGAAAAAAAATGGGCAGATTTCCTAGGCATAAGGGAGTTCTCAACTTGAAGCAGTAAGCTACAGTTATAATTTACAAAGAACTTACCCTTTCAGATAAGATCCCCTTTTTCTGGAACACTATGTTTTTATGAGTTTAAGTAAATCCATTTATCAGTTGATTAATTAAATGTAATTTGTATTTTATTCTTCAAATAATACAACTTATTCAAAATCTTAACAGTGAATTGTGTCACTTGGCAGTGAAAATGGAATGTTTTAATTACTCTGCAGCTAGCTGTATCACATTGTAACACCAATACATTTTAAGCAGGGTCATGCAGACAGTTCAGATAATTAGCAGTCTAGGCTATTTCTGTATTATGCTTGGTAAATATTAGGATCTGTGGTGCAGAAAGAGATTAATAGGGCTATTAACAGCACCGCCTTTTACCCAATGCCAGTATGCATTCAAGACCCTATAGTTCTATGCTGGGCTTGCTATAACATTGGTCCCTGCCAAACCGGCCCTGCTGTATGAAGCAGAGCTAGGACACTGGTG
Source organism: Tinamus guttatus (assembly GCF_000705375.1). Next base: position 224,666 of record NW_010588923.1, on the reverse strand, counting down.
TGGTTCATAAAGGGTGGGATTCAAATAAGGTTTCTTTTCACCCATATCATTATTGGCCCTGTATTTTCATCCCCTCCAAACGATACCTTGGGCCTAGGTGAAGACCAGTCCATGCACCAACTTCTTTCTTCCTAACAAAGAACTTCACCTTTTTCTGGGCAGCTGTGAAGAAAACACGTTATTTCAGGGCTTCTGGGCAGTCCAACATGGGGTGAGAAAACTATGAGGCCATAGGAATTATAACTTCTAGGATAGCTGTAATATCACATAAAGAGCTCTTTTGATATTTTGCATAATTCTATAGTATATTTTAAAAGTTTAAATCAAGTTTAATAAAGTTTTGTACTTAAAAAAAAAGAATATTAAGCTATGCTGGTAGTTAAGCTTAAGTTACTCATTTATACTCTGCAGGCAACTGCTTACAAAAACGTGAAATGTAGAAAGAGATAATAAAATTGGGAAATTAAAATATCCCAACCCATTTCCTGGCCTTAGGGTCAGACCTCCAAGCAAGTAAACGGCGGCTACCTAACACCTGCGGAGCAAAACAGGCGGCTGAAAGGCCTTTGGGAGCGCTGCCGGCCCCGCGTGG